>JAKCPI010023925.1:0-22164 GCA_023213315.1 Euborellia annulipes | reverse complement strand
AAACAAAAATCGAAAAATAAGGGACACCCTAATATATATATAATAGAGATATATTTAGTTTCCCATAGTACTTTAGTTCTAAACCTGACAACTTGCATTTCATAAGTAAAAATCTGAAATACATCAGAAAAGTGTACTTGAAACAATTTTCACGACAAATTTCTATACTTTTTAAAGAGCATGTAAAAATAGTTGATTTTTGAATTTTAATCAAAATCGTTGGTGCCAATTTTGAGAAAATCGAAAAAAAAAAACTGAAAAAGTACATCAGTAAAGTACTAGTAGTCTTTGGCCGATTTTGTTCAGAAGCTTATTTTGAGTGTCCCGGTGTGTACCTAACTAGTGTATAAAATTTCAATCCGGTAGCTCAATTCGTTCATCTTAAAAATCGTTACACGCAGATAGACCAATTTGTTGGCCCACTTTTTCGGACGCAGGGGACCTCAAAACCTCAAAATCTCGACATCGAATTTTTACGTGATTGTAATACTTTTCAGAAACTTATTCTATTAAGGGTATTAAAATCGCGTTTTTAATCTTAACTTAATAATTGGAAAATGGGAATGATAATGGGAAATCAATAGACGCATGTTAAAAACCGAGAACAATATTTATTTAGCAATTGAAGATTAGAATCATTTTAAAAATTATATTTTATCAATTTAAAAATTGAATAATTAAATCTCACAATTAATTCGTCATATATATTAAATTTCAACTTTCCTATTTTTGTCGTCACGACATGCTGATAGTAGAGCGAAAAAATTTGAGGACATCAAATAAAAGTTCCACTTTTAAAAATAAAAACTTTTCTCTGATCATAATTAAACATCACTAAATTTGATTCCCTTTTTGCATATTTATAATTACTGCCGATGGCATCATATGACTGCGTAATAAATGACCCACAATTTATTTATCCATGATTTACCAAAAATCAATTTTCTCATTTTAATTTAAATTACATGTAAATTATTATATAAAAAATTCTTCATGCTAAAAAATTAAAATCTAGAAGAGAAGCAAGCTGCCGAGTTAGAAATAAAATATTAATAATAATAATTCCTTATGAAATATGTAATGATGATTAAAACATTTCTGTTATTTATGTGAAGTAAAAAGAGCGTGAATTTTTCTTTTTTTTTAATAAAAATATGGGAAATAAAAAGCGAAGATAATCAATTTTTGATTCTTGAAAATATCAAATGATTTCGCTTATACTAATAATGATTTTGTTCAAGTACATTTTGGATGCTTATTTAGAATTGAGAAAACTGAAATTTAGGAAAGTATCTTTTTAATTGAGATGAAAAAAACCAGAAAGATATTTTTTATTTTTTCTTCTTCTGTTAAATTTGATGCCAAATTAAAAGTTATTAAGTTAAGAACGCTGAGAATTACAAAAACTCGTAAGAGGCAACACAAAAGAACGCGGAATTTTCTTGGTCCGGTCTTGGCCAGTAGTGAAAAGTTTAATTGTGAGAGATAAAGCTGGGAGGGGAGATAAAATAAATAACTTTTACCTGTTTTCTTTTCTTTTTTTTTTAAATTACATTCTTTATTAGGAGAAGATATCGAAAGAGCATGTGGCTTTTTTTAATTAAACAAAGTTTATCCATCTTATTAATACGAAATATCAAAACAGTAACAAATAATGTGTTCAATAAAAGTTGGTAGAGACAGAAAAGTTTTTTTTTTTTTTTATTATCGGCCTTTAGTATTCAGCCCTGATATCTATGCTTATAAAAATGTTTACACTAAGGAAATAGAAAAAGTGTTTTCTCCTTTTATTTATACATTTTTATTAAATACTCCAGTTCTTTAGGAATCTCGCTTACTCCAATCGTATTCGGTTAATTCCAGGGGCGTATATAAGGGGAAATTTCCCAAACACATATACATATATAGGGATATACAGATATCAGCACAACAAATTTTTCCGCAGGGTGGAAAACTTTGATTCCGCAAAAGAAAAAATGTTCCGCAAAAAATTTCGTGTGAAAAAGTTTCTTAAAAAATATTTTCCGCAGAAAATATTTTGAGTTCAGACCCCCCCCCCCCCGCCGAAAAAAATTTCTATATACGCCCCTGGATAATTCTTTCTACGATTTTTCAATAAAATAAAGATGCATATTAAGAACCGACCGAAGTTTCGATTTCGGTTACAGTTTCGGTCAAAAATCAGGCGAAACTTCAGCCTGGCCAAACCTGAGTTTGAAAAGATGGAAGGGAAAATAAAAGATCGAATGATTTTTGTAACAGGGAAAAAATGGAGTGATTATTTGAGTCATGAGGGAAAATTTACTAAAAAAAAAGTAAAATGATATGAATTTTGTATAGGAAATTTTAAGAAAAAGTTTAAAACAAGTTTCGGTTTCCGCCGAAACTAAAATTGAAGCCGAAATTCGGTTTCGGCTGAAAATCTTGTTTCGGTCGGAGCCAAATGCATATACGGTATATAGTAAATTTACAAAATATAAAAAAAAAAAACCTGACTCGTTAAGCCCGAATCGAGAGGCGGTTATTGAATTTCAATATCTGATTACAAAAACTTTTTAATCATTCTAATTCTATTGGCAATCAATTCATTTAAATTCGGTGCCTAGAAAAAATTTTTTTGTTAATTTATTAAATAAATCAAAAGCTGAAAATCGGGATAGGCGGCCCCCGAAAAACAAGACTGTTGAGCGCCCGTCGGAAGCCATCGATACATTGTATTTAATAAATGTATAAAGTCAAATGGCCTCAGCAGCCGAAATGGGCTTTTTTTATTAAAAAAAAAAAAATCAATCAATCAAAAACTTTATTAAAATTTGTTTTTATTTACATTACAATTTTCTTGAATTATTTTTATTTTTTTCTCTCTTGGTTGATCCATTAATAATGAAAAGTTTTTTGTTTTTGATGTTTTCTTCATTCATGTTTATTCTTCGTTTTGAAGAAAACTAAATATCAATAGCTTACTAGTATTTCCTTTATTAATAGACTCGCTAAGGTGATGTTTCGGTCTTGGTTAAAACCATCCTCAGAGCATTAATATAAATACCTAGTAAAAATCTATACTGGCTCTATTAGCTCAAAGGATTTTAACCAAGACCGAAACGTCAAGACATATTAATTGCAATTCTTTTGCTTCATTCTCCACCTGTCTCAAGCTATAAATCCACAATAATTTAATATTATTAGTAGTATATCCTAAAGATAGCCAAGATCTGCTTTTAAATTTAGATATCGAGATATTATTAATAACTGGTATATTTTAGAATTTAATAGTATAGTATAAAAAAGGAACGTTAAAGTATGGATGTTAAAATCGTTTTATTTTTTTTTTCTTCTTCCTTTATACCATTTGCTTATCAAAGGGATTCGTCTTTTTTCAATACTCTCAAGTGATCTGCTCACATCACAATCTGCTACATAGATTACGCACACAGCTGTAAAAAGGAATCCTTAAATTTTTGCTTTGGCATAGTTGGAGAATTTTTCTCTCTCAAATTTATATTATTCACATCTGTCCTCAAAACCACTTTATTGAAAAGATAAGGTGTACAAAAGGAATAAAAATCTATCAACCGTAGACTCCATTTGAAACATTATGTATTTTTGAAAATTGAAATCAATAAGTTATAGCCTAAGTTTCATATGTTTATTAAAAATTAAAATTTTTAACCGATTTTTTTTGTATTTTCTGTTGAAAAATATCATTCTCCTTATTCCCTGTACTGAGTAAGAGCTTAATTCAAATTTTTCAGTTGGATAAGTTTCCACAGGAAAAGTGTTTAACATTGGCTCTAATGATGACAATGAAATGTTTTTAGGCTCTCCTGAAAAATAAACAAAAATGGAGTTAGACACTTTACTAATTCGAACGTCGAAATGTTATTTTTAATAAATATTTGAAACTTATTTCCTAGTCTTTTTAATTTTTTTTTTATATTTTATATTTTATTATTATTTATTTATTATTTTTATTTTATTTATTATTATTTATTTTATTATTATTTATTATATAAAAAATAAAAAATCGCATAAATTAATTTATAGATCATTTAGGGAATTGAAATTATATACTAGGTTATGTGTTTCAAAACATATTGTCAAAAAGGCCTCATGTCAGGGGCGTATATAGAAATTTTTTTTCGGGGGGGAGGGGGGGCTGAACTCAAAAATTTTTCTGCGGAAAATTTTTTTTTAAAAAAACGAAATATTTTCCCCGCCCCGCCCTGCGAAAAATTTTGTTTTTACGGAACCAAAATTTTCCACCAAGCGGGAAAAAATTTTTTCCGACCGAGAAAATCATTTTACCTTTTTTTTTAAAGACACTGAATTTTTGCCCCCCCCCGGAACATTTTCCCTTTTGAGGAACCTAAGTTTTTCACCCTGCGGAAAAAAATTTTGGCGCGATCAAACATTTCGGGGGGGAAGGGCGGCCCTCGCCCCCCCCCCCCTTATATACGCCCCTGCCTCTTGTATTAAACATGGATCCATACTCGAGTATTTCATTACAATTTTGAAACAAATAATCTCGTGTATAATTTCAATTCCCAATATTATCATGTTTCAACTAGTGCCTACGGTCGCCAGTATTTGATAATTTTTTCAACACTTCTTTTTTAAACCATAACGAAAACGTTCTGAGGTCAAAATTCCGCCGAACATTTGTTTGATTGAAACAATATTTTAATATCAATCAGAAATCCTTTGAATGTCATTTTTTTTCTAGAAAATGTTTATATTAAAAAATCACGACGCTGTTATAAATAGCGTCTAGCTGTGTCCAAAAGCTAGTAGCCTGGGGGCTCAACCTTTGATAGACTCGAGGCAGATGTCTTCCTCAAAAATAATGTCTTAGTTAATATAAGTCCCTTTATTAATTACCAACTGTAGCTAATGACGATTATTAAGAGGATTATTTATTTGATGAATAAATTAACATGTCTCCTTTCTCTTGATAATAAATGAATCATTATCATCATTAATCAGAGACGAGGGAAATAATTCACAATTATTTTTTTTTGAATGCAAATCGGAGAAAAGTTCAGGACTGTCATCTGATAATGATCAAATCTAATTCACTAATAATCAAGTAATTGCATGTTCTGTTAAATAAAATTGTTCCAAGCAATAAATAATTAAATTCAATCCAATTTTTTTTTTTTTTAAGATTTATGAAGTACACCTTAAAGAAGGTATGTACTCATAAATACTGGAAAAGATATATGATGACTTAAATCTTAAGTTTTTTTTTTTTTTTTACTTCTATAAAAAGAGAATTTTATTCAATTTAGATGAAAGATCAGAATACTTTTAACTTTTACAAAAAGATAACGTTATCAAATTTTTATTTGATTTTAGGGCCTTTTCACATTTTATAACGATATACAGTATTAAGACAAGTTTAATAATCCCCTTGGCTTTAAGATTATTAATATTGACATTTGTCAACACCTCTAACCTCAGAACCACGCTAGACGGGGGTGGGGGATGAGAAATAAATATTTAAAATTCAAACAGTCGACCGTAGGCTCTCGTTGAACATTTTGTAAATTAAAATTGAATAAGCCTATACAAATTATACACTAGGCCAAATTTTAGTTCGGTACCCCCCTATGGAACTATTTTTTCCTCGTGGACCTCTTTTTAACTGTAAGCATTTTACGTCAACCTTCAGACTTGGTTTTTGAAGTCAGTATGAATTTCTTGGAAAATAGTCTTCTATGCAGTACAAAGCACTTCAATTTTTTAACTAGAATTGTTTCGCGGACTCCCAGTAACCACTTCGCGGACCCCTGGGGGCCCGCGGTCCACAGTTTAAGAACCTCTGCACATTTTTGAAATATAAATTAATTTATAAACCAAAAGCCCTCTTTCATTTTTACCACCTGTATTTCTCTTTAAAAGGCAAAATTAATATTTTGATATTTGGCTATCAATTGAAATAAATAGAGACAGGGGTCTAAATGGCCTCAGATGTCGAAAAAAACCTTTAAAAAAAAAACTTTTTTGATAAGCTTACTTTATTTTTATTAAAAAAAGACACTTTTTCCTATTCACACTAATCTATCTTTTGTAAATTTGATTTTGAATTGGAATTTAACAAATTCCATAGAAACAACATTAATTTCATTTATTTGAAAATTATTATTTTTTTTTTGCGGCTACTGAAGCTTTTTTTTTTTTATTTTACAAGTTTCTTTCTGGATAGGTGAAAAGGTGAAGAAAATCTGCAGCTAGTTGTTTTTCATTATTTATTCCCACCACGTTGACGTTTCGATCCCGGTTTGGATCATCCTCATATACATACATAACACCCACCTGTTCTGAGGAAGATCCCAACCGGGATCGAAACGTCAACGTGGTGGGAATAAAATAATGAAAAACAACTAGCTGCAGATTTTCTTCACCTTTTCACCTATCCTGATTAAACTACCAGCTATAAGCCCTACGTATCTAAGTTTTTTTCTATAATTCATACTGATGACGTTCCACACGCTTGTTTTCGAGGGCCATTGGCTTTTAAATTGGCATAGAAGGCTATGATAGAATTCAGAAAAGTGAAAAATGAATGAATGTGCGTTACCACCTGTATTTCTCTTTAAAAGGCAAAATCAATTATTTTGATAATTGGCTATCAATTGAAATAAATAGAGACAGGGGTCTAAATTGCCTCAGATGTCGAAAAAACCTTTAAAAAAAAACTTTTTTGATAAGCTTACTTTTTTTTATTAAAAAAAGACACTTTTTTCCCATTCACACTAATCTATCTTTTGTAAATTTGATTTTGAATTGGAATTTAACAAATTCCGTAGAAACAACATTAATTTCATTTATTTGAAAATTATTTTTTTTTTTTTGCGGCTACTGAAGCTTTTTTTTTTATTTTACAAGTTTTTTCTGGATAGGTGAAAAGGTGAAGAAAATCTGCAGCTAGTTGTTTTTCATCATTTTATTCCCACCACGTTGACGTTTCGATCCCGGTTGGGATCATCTATATATAATTATGGGGGTGTCTTTTTTTGTTTTTGTGTGTCTCCCTTCTTGTGTCTGTGTGTCTCTGTTCGGGGGGGGGGCGCCCCCCCGCGGGAGGCGCGAAGCCCCCCGAAGGGGGGCGGCGCGGCTAGTCCTCATATACATACATAACACCCACCTGTTCTGAGGATGATCCCAACCGGGATCGAAACGTCAACGTGGTGGGAATAAAATAATGAAAAACAACTAGCTGCAGATTTTCTTCACCTTTTCACCTATCCTGATTAAACTGCCAGCTATAAGCCCTACGTATCTAACAAGTTTTTTTTTATAATTCATACTGATGACGTTCCACACGCTTGTTTTCGAGGGCCTTTTAAATTGGCATAGAAGGCTATGATAGAATTCAGAAAAGTGAAAAATGAATGAATGTGCGTTACATTTTATTTAAGTTGGTGCATTGAAATCGATTGATTTGAGTCTAATAATTGGATCAGAGTTCACCGTCGCTTTTAAAAGGAAATAAGATGGACTTCGGCACAGAGCATCCATGAATTATGACGTCAGAAAATATTTAATCAAGTTTTAAATAAGCCTTCTAACAAGGAGGTGAGGTTTATTCTCATTAATTCCATCGTTAATATTGTATTGTTTTTGTATAATTTTGTAAATATTGCTTTGTTTGTGTATAATTTGCTAAATATCGTTTTGGTTCTATCTAATTTTTAAAATATTGTTTTTTGAAGGAAATTTTTACATACAGGTTTTTTAGAAAATTGTTTTTGGATACAAAAAAAAAATATTGTAAAAAATGTGTGGGGCTGAAAGGCGGGAGCCAACAGCCCGAAATAAATAAAAAAAAAAAAAAATTCTATCGTTCCATTTATTATAAAATTTATAAAAAATTAAAAAAAACTTATCATTAATTTATTGAATCATATAATAGAGTGAGTGAAAGTCCATCACATCATCATACTTAATTCAATATTCTCAAAAAGAAGAATAGCAAGATGTAAATTGTTTGCACAACAAATTACTTAATGTCGTTTCGGTCGCAAACAGGAAATTCATCAGATCATCAAAAGTTAATTAATTGCAAATTTAATTCATTTAGTTAAATATTCCATAAAAATTTATTCTTATCTTAAAGGTCTCTTGCCCTAAAAAACATAACCTTATTCTCAAATACTCCATTTCCTTAAAAAAAATTTGGAAAAATAATTAACAAATATTGATAGAAGAAGAAATAATTTGCATCCTCAAACAAAACAACCTGCACATCAAGTATCAGATCAATATACTGTTTACATGTATAGATTAGTGTACTTTTCTTTTAAAAATAAATAATTCATCTCTTGCGTGGTCCAATTTTCTCTTCTTTTTATTACATTTTATTAGCTTTTTTTAATTAAACAAAACTTAACTAATGACAACGGCATTCAAAGTAAATAAAATGATAATTTGCTTGAAAAATAATTTAATTTTTTATAAGTTATAAATTAACACCATGTGAGGTATTAAGTGAGAAATTTACATTTTGTTTTATTTATTTACCATTATTACCACAACTTTTTTAAATTAAATTGCCCGCAAGTTGATTAAAAAAAAAAACTATATAGAACGGAACGTGTATATTAAGAAAAAAAAAAATTCCGAGCGCGAATGAGAGAAGAAAATTAAAAGCGAAGATCCAAAAAGAGAACGGAGAGAAGAAACAAAGATTTTTATTGGCTGTTGTTGTGAGAAAATGAAATTTAACTCGACTTTTATTGTAAGGGCTGCGAAATGGAAAGGAGTAAGCTTTTGGTGCTTTTGGCCCCGGGACCAACTGACCCTTTTATTTTTTTATTTCTCGCCTTGCCCAGGAGGGGAGCTTAAGACCACAGCCGCTGCGGGTTATGGGCCCGTTCCCTCATAAACCTGTCCTACCAGGGGGCTCGGTTATGTCTATCTAGAAAGCCTTTTGGCCAACACAGACACTCTGACCACAAGTAATTATTCCATTGACCGTCTGTAGCCTATGCGTTCTCCCTGTTTGGCCTTAAAATCTTTTCATTTAGTTATATTTGATAAAAAAAAGTTACGATATTTGTACTTTCTCTTACCTATATATGTATTTTTATATAGAGAGAAAGTAATATTGAATTCATGTCAAAAATTTTGATGGGATGCACATTTTGAGGTCCCCTGAGTCCAAAAAGGTCTGTCTGTGTTCAATTTTAATCATGAAGGAAGCTGAAATTTTATTTTTAAGTTAAGGAGCGTACAAGTAATACGTAACGCAATTTGGGGGGGGGGGTCTCGTAAAACGTTACCATGCGTTACAAGGTGAGGGGGGTTTGAACAACGCGTTACGTAACTGGTATTTTAGCGACTTTCCGATACTTTAAGCAACATAATTGTGACTTTTAGATAAAAATGACCACTTGAGCCAAGGGTCGCGGGTTCGGATCTCAGGCAGTCCTATGATTTTATTTAAGCCATTTGGCTTGGAAATTTACAAAATACGAGTTTAAAAAAGTTTTATATGATCAAAGTTGCCGACAAGACTGTGTGTTTGAGTGTGGGTGGGAAAAAAGTGTCTTTTAAAAATTTTATATCTTTAATTCAAATGTTCCGTACCTGTCGGAAACTAAATATACAGTATGTCGACACAAAAAATCTGGTATGATAAGCACAGAATACAACTTTCAATTACGGAAGGTAAAAGTTGTGTGCTGTGCGATGACCACGCCAGATTTTTAATATAACTAAAAATTATCAAAATATTTACTTCTCAGCAACTATTTCCGAAAAAATTATAAGATAAACCCCAACTACTTCTGATATGGATAGTATTATTGAATAATATAGACTGACATGATGTGATTTATTATTTCCTGACTTTTATTTATCAGCCGCCTGAAGTCATCAACAAATGTAGGCCTGCCTATCATATATGAGTACTTCCCAACCGGTGGCTGTGTAAAAAAAGTTTAATAATTCTATTTTATGATTATCAATTCAATACTGCGATATATCTTCACTCGAAATTTTAAGCTTTCATTTCATTTTTGAAATTATATTTAGCCTATAATTGAAAACGAAGAAAAAAGAATAGCATTGAATATTGTTTCTTTTTATTTTGCTCAGGGGCCCACATCTTGTGGGTACGTGGATGGCGACCACGAGCTGCCCTAGCTGGGACTGGCAGTATTTCTTTTCTTTGCCTCAGTCTCTCCCTTTCTATATTTTCAACAGGCGTCAGACCGTGCGACAGGCCGACCTGTTCTATTCCTTCTCGGTCGCAAAAATCCTCCCATAATAATAAATAGCCAAATACTATGAAAGTATTTCTCTCGATTATTCTCATGCTATGTTCCCATTATTTCATTGTTGAAATTAGCAACTTACAGCGCTAAAGTTCTGAGAATAATGTTGACCAAATCAAGACCCAACCGTCAGCCTAATAACAAATTAACAGTAGCCCTAGGAAGTAGCTGCTATTCTATTTTAAACTTTTCTCCAGCTCTACGCCTATTTCTTTTTTCACAGCTATTTCTCTTGGTTTTCATTTTTCGTAATTTTGCTATTTCCCTAATATTGCACCAGTGATATGAAATATATTATTATTTCGATAATTCAATCTCTATATTTTTATTTATTAAGATTTCGGCAGGAAGTGAGGAAGTTTTAACCTCTTTGGCTACGACCTTAGACCTACCTAAGATCGGAGATACTAATCAAAATCAGGACCGTAGTCAGAAAATCATTTAGGGAAGGGGGGAGGTTCGGATATTCCGAGAGGTAATCCCCCCCCCTGAAAAATGAATAATTTTTAAAGATTCTAAAATATTTCTTATATTTTCTAACAGTATTAACCCCATGTTTCTCTCTCTATAATTTTTCGGAATTTTGGGGTAGGAGTTGGATCCCCATATCTCCCCTTGGTACCTATGGTTTACTTCCCGTATTGAGCGATAAATATTATTTAAATTATATTACCTTTGATTAATTTGAATAGATCTGGACGGAGTCTAAATGCTGATAAATTGAAAAGAATTTGATAATCATAAAAAACTTTTTTTTTTAATTTTTAGTCCCAGCTGCATTTATCTGAAGTTGTGTGTTGACGGACAATATCTCGGGCAATTGGTTGCTGAGGCTTTCAACACGCTTAATCGCTATCCTTGGTCTGACTCGTACTACGTATTTCAAATGAATATTTTTCCCTTTGTTTATTAAATTTAAAAATAACTTTTTCTAATTTATAATCTATGAAATAAATTTTCTTAAAGAATTTGACTTGGAGAAACGGCCATGTCGGATTTTAAAAATACATTTTATAGTTTTGTCTAAAAAGGGTTAAATAGCATTAAATTAGTTTCAACAAAATAAGATATCTCTCTCACATTCCTCGACTAATCCTTATTATTTAAACTCTTTGCTGGGACATTTTTTGTTGTTTTTGTGTCATTCGTTCTTTTCCCCCCTAAATACTCATTTTTTTTACCTCTAGCTCTCGGGGTTCCTCTCAAATGCCACGTTCGTTCGGAAAACACAAAACTGATTTATTGTTTGACGAAGCTTTTAAAAATATCCTCTTACGACGACGGTCCATGAGCCCCGGCAGTCGATATGGACGATAAATAATAAACATTTATTACGCCCCGGCAATGAATTTAGAGAGATTTTGGAAGAAAAATGTCACACCTCGCTCGAGGCCAGAAAAAGCCCTGAGTTCTAAAGAACCCGAGGTATCCGGATGAAATTAAATCCGAGAGACCCTCTCTGTGGAGGGTATCGTGCGAGGATACCCGGAAATGAGACAAGCCGTTGGGGGGAGTTGCCTTTTGTACTAAATAAAAAAGTTCCAAAATGGAACAAAGAACGATTTTTTCTTTTTTCTTTATTTTTTTAAACTGATTTCTTGAGGGTTGCATTGAAAAAAAAGAGAAGTATTCTTATAAAAGAGATAATTAAATTTGATTTTACGTTATATTCCCTAAAACATTTTTTAAAAATCTGGTGTGACTGGGTATTTATTTAAATTGATTGGTATTCAATACAATTTAAATAAATTTTTGTTGCATGGAACGGGATACGAACCCGCGACTCTTGCTACAAATGGCCAGCACGCTAACCAATGCACCAAGGTCCGAGGGCATTTTTGAACATTCACACTTTTTTCTCATTCACACTCACACACACATTCACAGAGTCTTTTCGGCAACTTAGGCCATTTATGACTTTGACTATAACCGTTGTAATATATATATATATTGGGGGTTCAGGCATTTCTATTTAAGCCATCTGGTATCCAAATGGCTTAAATAAAATCATCGGACTGCCTGGGTCCGAACGCGCGACGTTTGGTATAGGAGGTAGGCACCGAGGGCATTCAATAGGTTAATAAACTGCTCTCGGATCGTGGTGTATTTGGTAGCGCGCCTGCACTGCATCTATACCGAGGCTTGCGGGTTCGAATCATAGGCAGGTAGATGATTTTATTTAAGCCATTTGGATACCAAAGGGGGCTCGCTTACCAAAGTACGGCGTACATGGGATGCTTAACACTCTACTGTAAGCAGAAAAGTTTTTTTTTTTTAACACTCCCTTTTTTCTCATTCACACTCACACTATTATTATTTATAATATCTTTTTGGGGGTCCAGGCATTTCTATTTAAGCCATTTGGTATCCAAATGGCTTAAATAAAATTTTCGGAGGATCCGAACCCGCGACGTTAGGTATAGAAAGTAGGCACGCTACCAACTATACCAAGCCCGAGGGCAGAAAATCTCTTATTAATTGTCAAGTGAGAAATTTTTCTTTAAAGATTTCTCACTTGAAAGAGAATTTCAATTCGATCCTCTTGGTAGAAAAATGCACTGCCAACTATATATAGAGAGAAATGCATTTGGGATCGAGGGCCCGGTGCAAAAGCACACTGATAGGCTGGAGATCCCGGGTTCGATTCCCGGAGACCATGGAACGTTTGGCCCCCCAACAATTAAACATTCAAATTGATAAATATATCTATTTAAACAGAATAAATTCCCAAATATAATTAATTAATTTGTTTCAGAGTTTGTCTTCTTAATTCGAGATGATGATTTCCAGCCCGCCACCCTTAAAGGTCACTCTATCTCTCTAATTTTCCTTTTTCATCCCGAGATCTCAATTCCATCACCATTAATATTTTATATCATTGATGTTATGAAATAAGATTGTCACATTTCATGGCGTTTGAAGCGAATGGAGAGAGAAAGAGAGAGAGCTTTGATGTTTCCAGAGATTACGTTTACTCAACTCTCTCTCTCTCTCTCTCTCTCTCATGTAATGTCGTTTCTAAACAAGCCCAAAATATCCTAAACCAAATTTGGATAATTTAAGCTTTATTTAGCTTTACAACAAAGTTCATTGAGCTGAAAACATGAAAGCCTTTTATACCATATAGAACAACCCCGCGAAAACGAATTTTTTTTTTTCATATAAATATTTATCATCAACCCGCACATAAGTTCCATTTTAGATCATATATGTAATGGATTTTATCAAACAACAAAATTACCTATATTTTGTTTTCGCCTAATATAAGTAAGTTATTGGTCGAATCGTTTTCAGAAATCTTATCATTCATTAAATAATCCCTCTATCTAATAATAGAGGAAAGTACCCAAATACGGACCCCTGTCCTAATGTCGACCCCCATGGTTATTGTCTCTGATTAGTGCTGAAACTTAGCGAAAGACAGTGTAAAACTAGTGCAAGATTCCACCACAAAGTAGAAGTGCCCTAACGTCACCTGCTCTAGTTGTTTACTTGACAGTTAGTCATTACGTGTTTTGGCAAAATTAAAAGTTTTTGTGAGTGCTCAGTTTTTTTTAATTGGACGCGATAAGTGACAGGTAAGCCTTTCAACCCTTATATATTCTTAAATGGTAATGTTGAAGGAATCATTTGACCATGTTATTATTTCCAATGTGATGTTTTTTTTATCAAATATGGCGTTTTGAAAATGCAGAAGTGAGGTGCCTAAAACGGACCCCCAACAGTTGCCTAAACTGGACCCCCTACATAATGTGTGATGTTTTATGTAAAACTTTTATGTAAACTTCTACCCCTTATAAACCCCTTATAAAACCCAAAGTTGAAGTATTTACCTTGACTTTTCACATTTTCAACATTCCTTTTTTTCAATTTTCACATTTATTTTTTTATTTTTTTTTTTTCAATCACATTTTCAATTTTTACATTAAAAAATGTTAAAATAAAAATCTGGTGTGACTGGCGCACAGCACACAACTTGCTCTTACCTTCGGTAATCGAAAGTTGTGTACTGTGCTTGTCACACCAGATTTTTTGTGTCGACATGTATTTAGTTCCCGGCAGTAGGGAATATTTGAATTCAGATGTCAAAATTATAAGTATGGGAAAATATTTATATGTTGTTACCATGGCAACCATTTCTCCTATCTTTTCTATGAAGTACAAGAGTAAAGTGTGCTTCAAACAATTTTGAGGGCAAAAAGAGAATATACATTTTAAAGAGCATCTAAAAAATAATTGATTTTTGAATTTTAATCAAAATCGTTAGAGCGAATTTTGAGAAAATCGAAAAAAACTGAAAAAGTACATCAGTAAAGTACTAGTACTCTTTGGCCGATTTTGATTAAAAGCTTGTTTTCACGCTCCCGGGAGGTGTTTAACTTAAATATAAAATTTCAACCTCCTAGCTCAATTCCTTCATGCTTAAAATTGAACACACACAGACACACAGACAGACAGACCATGTCGCGAAAACCACTTTTTTGGATACAGGGGACCTCAAAACGTAAAGATCCATCAAAATCTCGACATCGAATTTTTGACATGAATCCAATACTTTCTCTCTCTATATATTAACATATATATAGAGGTAAGAGAAAGTAAAAAAATATATTTTTTGTCAAACCGTTCTATAATTGTTTTTCAGATTTATTCCCTCTCCTAGATCAGTAAATTCAGTTTTTGGCCATTTTACCCAGGGGTCCAGTTTAGGCAACCTTTTTGAAAATCACCAAAGTGTAAAGTTAATAAAAAAATTGTTACCCCTGTAATGTATACATATATATTTGCCATAAATAAATTACCAATAGTACATAGCTTTAAAACAGGTTTTTTCAATAATTTATATACTTTATACTATAAAAACAAAATGGGGGTCCGAATTTGGGTACTTTCCTCTAATAAATAACATTTTCCTCTTCTCCGTTTTTTCGCTTTTTATAGAGGGTAAATACGACGCCCTCAATTATTTTTCGGAATTCTAAAAATAGCGCGATTATAATTTTTTTTTTTTATCGTCTCTTGCTATATAGAGGCTAAATTAATTTTAAGCCCCTTCCATTGCTACGCCACTATAATTATTTATTTATTAATTTACTTTTTTAATTTCTCTTACCTATATGTATATATATATATATATAATATATAGAGAGAAAGTATTGAATTCATGTCAAAAATTCGATGTCGAGATTTTAATGGATATACAAGTTTTGAGGTTCCCTGAATCCAAAAAGTGGATTTCGGGACATGGTCCGTCTGTCTGTCTGTCTGTGTTCAATTTCAAGCATGAAGGAATTGAGCTAGGAGGTTGAAATTTTATATTTAAGTTAAACACCCACCTGAGGCGTGAAAATAAGCTTTTTATCAAAATCAGCCAAAAAGTACTAGTACTTTACTGATGTAGTTTTTCAGTTTTTTTATTTTCGATTTTCTCTAAATTTGCTCCAACGATTTTGATTAAAATTCAAAAATCAAATATTTTTTAGATGCTCTTTAAAATGTATATTCTCATTTTGCCATTGAAATCTTCTTAAGACCTCTTGTACTTCATAGGAAGGATAGGAGAAATGGTTGCCATGGTAACAAAAGATAAATATTTCCCATACTTAAAAATTTTACATCTTGAATTCTCATATATCGGCGGAAACTAAATATATGTCGACACGAAAAATCTGGTGTGACTGTCGCACCAGATTTTTATTATAAGAATTTATACAGCGAAAAACTCGTTATGCGAAACAATAACATTTTCCCCATAGAGCTGTCCCCCCATGACACAGACTCATGTAACATGCGCACAATGCGGGACTTCCTCTAGCCTTGATCAATCGTTATTCGAAACGTTGCTCGTTAATCAAATCATTATTTTACAATTTGTTTTGCTCGTTATGAGAGGTGCTCGTTAAGCTTGCTTTTTCTGTGCTTGAAATCTAGACTTTCTTTTGTCACTAACTGAAATTAGAATCGACGATCACTGAGTTTAACATTTTTATTAAGAGATTTTACCCCCTCTACCGTGCCACAGAGGTAGAGTAGGCTCTTGCGCTAGGTTTCTTTCTCATCCCAGGGACAATTTCAATCCATTCCAATCAATTGAAGGGGTCCGAATTCTCTCAGATGCTGAAAAAAAAATTTCAAAATTTTAAAATTTATTTTTCCGGATCTGAGGCGATAAAGATCCCGTCGCTATTTTTCTAAATTAATTATAGCTAATATAATTTGAAAATTTTTTATCGCTCGAGACTGAAAGTGAATCTCTGGCCTCTAGCGTAAGAGGCGAAATCTCTTTACCTATTTTTAATATTTCGTCCCTTTAGAATTCGCTTACCTTCGTGGATTTCGGATTTTAATCTTTAACTTCTCAAAGTGTTTATTGGCCTCTTACTTCCACTCCATAGAACTAACAAGTTGAATAAGCGGAGTAATTAGAAAGAAATGGGCATTTGACATAAAACTTGATAAACTTTTAGATCATAAGCATACTACAAAGCTTTTCTTTTGGCATTTGAGACCATTTATACCTCATCTTTATTTTTTTTTATTAAAAGAATAACTTAGTGTGAGAAATTAACTTTTTTACTTTCTCTTACCTATGTATATATGTAATATATATATAGAGAGAAAGTATTGGATTCATGTCAAAAATTCGATGTCGAGATTTTGATGGATCTTCACGTTTTGAGGTCCCCTGAATCCAAAAAAGTGGTTTTCGCGACATGGTCTGTCTGTGTGTCTGTCTGTGTGTGTGTCTGTGAACAAGATATCTCAAGAACGAAAAGACCTAGGAGGTTGAAATTTTATATTTAAGTTAGACACCCCCATGGGACGTGACACGAAGCTTTTGAACAAAATCGACCAAAAAGTACTAGTACTTTACTGATGCACTTTTTCAGTTTTTTTCGATTTTCTCAAAATTTGCTCCAACGATTTTTTTTAAAATTCATATATCAACTATTTTTTAGTTGCTCTTTAAAATGTATATTCTCATTTTGTGATTGAAATCTTCTGAAGACCACTTTACTCTTGTTCTCCATAGAAAAGATAGGAGAAATGGTTGCCATGGTAACAAAATATAAACATTTTGCCATACTTATAAATTTTACATCTTGAAAATCGAATGTACCCTACTGTCGGAAACTAAATACATGTCGACACAAAAAATATGGTGTGACAAGCACAGTACACAACTTTCGATTACCGAAGGTAAGAGAAAGTTGTGTGCTGTGCGCCAGTCACACCAGATTTTTTTAGATCGATTTGACGTGTTAAAATATAATAATTAAAATTCCCTTTGAAATAGTCCAAGTTCAATTTTAAGGTCACTTCCTTGGTATCAGAAAGCCCTTCTTTTGTGTGTTTGAGCCTTTGTGTTAGCTCTCTCTCTCTCTCTCTATAGCACCTTTTACCTTTTAGATATCAAATTATATACTAACAACAATAGGCTTGAACATTTTATTCAAAATAGGTCATTTCTAAAGTGTAAAATTCTTTCTTGTGTTTGCACATGCATCAAAGCATTATAAACAAATATGCCATTAAAAACGGAAAAATCTCGATTTATTCTTTGAAAATTTCTTCTTTTTTACTTTCTCTTGCCTCTGTATATGTTAATATATATAGAAAGAAAGTATTGGATTCAAGCCAAAAATTTCGATGTCGAGATTTTGATGGATCTTCCTTCACGTTTTGAGGTCCCCTGAATCCAAAAAAGTGGTTTTCGCGACATGGTCTGTCTGTGAACAAAATATCTCAAGAACGAAAAGAGCTAGGAGGTTGAAATTTTATATTTAACTTAGGCACCCCCATGGGACGTGACACGAAGCTTTTGAACAAAATCGGCCATAGAGTACTAGTACTTTACTGATGTACTTTTTCAGTTTTTTTCTCAAAATTCGCTTCAACGATACACCCTTACTTTTTTCGGATATATGAATTAATAAATATTGGAATTATATAAATTTCCCTCTCGCGATTTACAAACGCGAAATTGACTGGTAGTATGTCGTTTTTTCTGGTATAATTATTAAAATTCAATAAATTTTCGATAATATTTATTTTTGGTTTACAGGTGCGCTATCATGTTTCGGCCACCATGAGAGCCATCATCAGAACTGAAACAATACACATATATATAATACAAGATAATAATATTTAGTCAAAATTCTTTTTTATGGCAATTTGATAAAATACTCCGTTATAAATTTATTAATAAGTATAAATACGTCATTCGAAAGACACACTTAATTTCAATTTTATTTTTATAAAAACAAAATAATATGTCTTTCGAATGACGTATTTATACTTATTAATAAATTTATAACGGAGTATTTTATCAAATTGCCATAAAAAGAATTTTGAATTTGACTAAATATTATTATCTTGTATTATATATATGTCTATTGTTTCAGTTCTGATGATGGCTCTCATGGTGGCCGAAACATGCTAGCGCACCTGTAAACCTAAAATAAATATTATTGAAAATTTATTGAATTTTAATAATTATACCAGAAAAAACGACATACAAATTTGATATAATTTGCAGTGAGCATTGCATTTGAACAAAGTGAAGTTGGCTACGAATGTAAGCGAGGCGAAGTTAGCCACGCATGTAGATAACACCAACGTCATCACCTAACCCTCTGTTAGTGTTCATTGTTCAAAGTGCACGGCTACAGAATTAGCAGCTGAATCGTTGTATTTTATTATAATTAATAACACTTTTTGTATAATTATTTGCTAGATTTGTCTGGAAATGTCTTTTATTTCTTTTCAAATTTAGTCATTTTTGACTACTGAGACAATTTTGAGTGTTCAACTCAGGGTCACCCAACCGAGTCTTGCTTAGCATCAGAGATCTTGGTATCAAATTTACTTACTATTCAATCATCAGAGAGTTTAAACATTTTTTTCTTTTTGAATTAGACCTGTCTGAAAAATTGACACTTTATTGATGTCATGTTATCTTTTTTATCAAGTCAAAGAGGAATTGTTTATTGAAAATACAATAAACATTACATGTCAATATACTGCCATTCCTTTTAAATGTACTAAAATTTATTAATATCTGAATTTTTTTTCAAGACGTTTTGTGATGGAAACATCAGTTTATTTTTTATTGAAGCCGCCGCATTAAATAATAATACTAATACTATTCACTAATAAGTAAAAAAAAGCATTTCTTTCAATTTATTTGAATAGTTAATCAGCACTAAAAGCTGAACTTAAATATTATTAAAGAGACTTTGATTTTTGAATATGTTTAAATTAAAGCTTTTGTGATTTGTATTAATATTATTCGGGGAGTTTTTACTTATAAACCACATTTTGTAATAATTATTTGTTAAAAATAAAAATACTGTAAAACGTTTCGACTTCTTCTGCAGTTGTTATCAAGTACTGTGCGCTTGTTCCGATTCAAGCGAACTAACCTCTAAGAGACACCTACGTGAAATTAGTTACTAACCCCAAGGGACACTTCGTTAAGTTTGTGCTAGTCTAACTTCATGTAGGTTCTCTCGGGCTTGGTATAGGGGTTAACGTGCTAACCTCGTATACCAAAAAGTCGCGAGTTGGACCCCAGGCAGTCCGATGATTTTATTTAAGCCATTTGGATACCAATGGCTTAAATAAGAATGCCTGGACCCCCAATATGTACATTAATCAATAACGGATATCGTCAAAGTCTTATATGGCCTGAATTGCCGAAAAGACTGTGTGAATGTGTGTGTGAGTGTGAGTGTAAATGAGAAAAAAGTGTGTGTTTAAAAAAAAAACTTCATGTATTGTCCCTTTAAGGTTAGTCCCCGTGAGTCTGAGCAGTACTTGAAAATGACTGCAGAAGAAGTCGAAACGTTATACAGTATTTATATTTTTAATAAATAATTAATAAACAAAATGTGCTTTAAACAAACTCGCAGAATAATACTTTAATTTTAAGCGCAGCGATGATTTCACTCTCTCGATCAATATTCTCATTTTTTTCCAAGATGGAATATTTCACTCAATTTTTTTTTTTTAATAGCAAACGTTCACGAGGTCATTTTTTTTAAATAAAATCTTAATAGATGTTCAGACAGTTTCGTATACAAAGTAAGATTTTATTAGCAAGAAGATCGTACGATAACCCGTTTTGTGGCTCAAAAGATAACCTGCTTGTATTAATTTAGAATATTAGTATTTCAAAAATAGAAAAAACGTTTCAATGTGTGGAGAATCCATGAAGGATCGAGAGGCAGCAAGGGGGTTCCCTTTTTTTATATTTTATTGCTCAGATAATCTATACAATTGATTTTCCAAATCAAATTGAAGTAGCAGAAGGGAGAGGGATCTTCGAATATAAGTACTTTTCTCCCTTAATCTCTGTATAAAAATATTTTTCTAATCGCCTATCGCACATATGTATTGGCAGATGTTTAAAGGAGTAGGGGGCTGTAAAAAATATTCCTATGATCGTATCTAGTGATTTTTAAATCAGAAAGGGAGTCAAAAGGATCTAGGCTAACAATATATAAATAATATCATAAGGAGGAATGAAATCGAGTCTTTTATCTAAAGCAGTGGTTCCCAACCTGGGGGCGATCGCCCCCAAGGGGGCGATTTGGGTTTTCAGGGGGGCGATAAATAAGCGGGGGGGCGATTGGGGGGCGATGAGTATTCAAAGGGGGAAAAATTCTTTACTAAAATTTAAAAAAATAAAAATCAATTTACAGGATGGTCAGGATAGAAGAAGACAAAATATTATCATAAAAATAAAATAGTCTGAAGATAATTCCAATCTAGAATTGAAACGTCACTTTTAGCTCAAATTCTAAATTTCAATTAAAAAAATCATATTTTTGAAATTTTTTTCATGGGAGGGCTCGGGCCCTTTAAGCTCAAATCTTAAAATTTCAATTAAAAAAATCATTTTCTTGAATTTTCTTTCCTCAGGGGCCCGGGCCCTTTAAGCTCAATTCAAGTTTAGTTTTTTATTTCTCATTCATCAAGTTTAGTCTTTTTCACGACTCAGGATAGCTAAAAACGCAGATTTCAGTGGCTAATTTTCAAAAAATTTTCCATATCCACAAATTCCCCAGGAAATCCCGTCCGGATCTGGCCTCGATAAATTATTGTAACTCTTTGTTTAGGAAATTTTGAAAAAAATTTTATATAACTTTATTTAAATAAATATTGTAAGCTATGAATAACTATTTCAAAAGTTGTGTCAAAAACTGTGTAAAAAATTGTTGGCATGAAGGCCACAATAGCCTTTTATATACTAAAAAAAAACTTATTTTGTTTTTCCCCATCCTGCACCCTTGCCGAAAAATTAGCTTAGTTTGAGGAGTTTCGGACTAAAAAAACTTTAAGTTTTTTTTTTTTTTTTTTTTTTGTGGGGGGGTATTACTAAGTATTACTAAGTAGCTCCGGGGCCTGTCAAGTCTGTCTGCGGCCCTGTATATAGGCCTACGGTAATAAAATTGTTTCAAATAATAAAACTGCTTTATTATTTACACTTTACTTCAAATTAAATTTAGGTATACAATGAAAATGTAAGGGGGGGGGGGGGGGGCGATAGGTGTTAGTCAACCTCCAGAAAGGGGCGATGGGTCAAAAAAAGGTTGGGAACCACTGATCTAAAGGTTTCGATCAAATCAAAATCAGGGGCGGATTAAAGGGGGGGGGGGGCGAGGGGGGCGATCGCCCCCCCGAGAAGAAATTCACAATGTTATAAAAACTAGTAATCTAAAGAAATTATGATTTCCGGGCTTTAATTTCATTTGAATTTGGTACCAATCAATTTAAATAAATAGAAAAGGGGTCTAAATGGCCATAGGTGCCCACAAAGTCCTTAAAGGATTAAAAATAAAAAAAAAAAAAAAAAACCGCCCCCCCCGACAAAATTGCA
>JAKCPI010023924.1:0-25616 GCA_023213315.1 Euborellia annulipes | reverse complement strand
GGGGGATCTAATCTGGTGTGACTCGTCGCACAACACACTATTTTTTTCTTAATTTCGGTAATTTAAAGGCGCATTTTGTATTTGTTTGCTTGCCAGAATATAAATACAAATCAAATTTTTAAAGTATTAATTTTTAAAATGGTATATGTAATATATAGAAAATATTGCGACCAGTGCATTTTATTTATGTATTGCAGATTTTTCCAAATCATTTTCCTGCTCTTCCTTCCATAGAACCAATGTTAAATCCCTATGGGGATTTGCATGTAAATTTCGATTCAAAAGGGGGTAGAATTCTCGATTGTTTATAAAATATTCAAATATGAGATTAAAATTTTTATAACTATATTATAATATAATAATAATGTTATAAATAATAATAATATTATAAATAATTATAATATTATAATAATATTATAAATAATTATAATATTATTATTAAAATAATTATAATATTATAAACTATAAATTTTGAATTGACCTCCTCAATTTTAAGATGAAAAAAATTAGCAAAAAATATTCATGAATATATTAAAAATAGAAAAATAAAATTAAAAAATAATTAATTAGTAAAGAAACATCCTTAAAATAAATTATAAAATAATTTTCAATTTTGAATTTAATTTTTGATTTGATTAACGCAGTCAGTCGATCCGATCGCCTGCCTCCCGGCACTCAGTGTAAAAACCGCCTTTTCACTTGCCAAACATGTGAATCGTCGTTTTGTCTTTTTTATTCGGTTTCTTTTGTTCGGTTGTGATTGTTTAATAAATATATTTTATTAGTGTCAGTGATAGTGATTAAGTGTTTTCGTTTTGAATATGTGCCTTAATTATCATCTCCGAAGGGATCGAGGGAACGAGATGCTGATTCTCATCTAGCATGAAGTCAAGGTAGATAAAATGTTTTTTTAATTCCTTAAATCAACGAACCAATTCATTTTAATCAAAATTAATAATATTATGGATTCTGATATAATCTAAATGCATACTTGAATGACTGAATGACAATAAGTGGATTGCTTTTGACAAGTCAATTATTACATGATTTTATTATTTTTTATAACTTTATGCTTTCCTTTTCCTAATTAATCATTAATCATATATTTTTATACATTTTAATTTTAAATATAAACTTCATCGTTTCGGGGTAATATTATGGTCATCTTCAGAATAGTAATATCTTAAAATATTAAATATTTACTTTATTTTCTTATTAAATTAACTAAAAAAACCCTCAAAATATTTGGTAAGGAAATTATTGATTAGTTAAAGGATTTATTATCTCTGTTGGAGGCCGAGAATCACTCGAAAGGTTAATATTTAGAATATTTTTTTAAATACCATGTTAAAAAAATAGATAAGAAGAGAGATGCATATTTAACATATATATATATATATATATCTGGAAGGCTCGATTAGTAGTAGGGCCGGATTTAAGAGTATGCCGCCTATAAGCTAAAGCCCATTTGCCATATTTCCTTAATACATTTGTTTTATACAACAAAAGGATAATAGAGTTCATTGGTGTTTTCATCATTTGTCTTATTCTTAAATTCTTACGGAAATTATTATTATTAACGTCTGAAATACTTCATTTTAACTTTTGGATAAATTTTAACACTCATTAGGTGTACTTTATATATATATATACTCACCGGCACAATTAACCAATTTTATTTCTTTGTAATATATACTTTGAGCATATATATTTTGAAATTATAAGAATTTTTTGGGTGGATAATTATGCCGGTGAGTATATATATATATATCGTTGGTTGCCTAAGTGATTTTTATCCAAGAAATCTTTCCAGACAATCAATCGCTGAAACTTTTAATAGCTTAATATATATATATATATATATATATAACTGTCTTGCAAAAAATGGAGCACTTTGTTTCTTCTTAAAAAGACCTATTCTAATCCAACTTTATGATACTGTAATTTATTAAACATATAATGTCAAATAATTTATACATTTTTAAGTAAATTTAACACAAATCCATATTATATTAATAAATAATTGCAATTAAATAAAACAAAGGTCAAAATTTTTTATTAACGCCAAATTTCTAAAATTTTCCATTCACTTTTTCTCTGTCTATTTTATTGGAAATTCTTATAAAAACAAAATTTTTAATTAATATCCAACAAAACATCTGAACTCAGTTGATTTTGTCCTTCAAATTGAAAATCGACATTTTTGTTTTAGGTTTTATTTAAATTGTAATTATTTATTAAAATGATTTGTATTTTTGTAAAATTTAATTAGTAATGTATAAGATATTTCATATTAAATTTTTAATAAATTACAGTATCATTAAGATAGATTAGAATAGGTATTTTTAGGAAGGAACAAAGTGATCCACTCAGTAGATGTGTTACAGCTGGGAATCTTTTCCTTTCCGTCCTAAAGTGTTCCACTTTTTTGCACCACAGTGTATATAAAGATAAATTTTAGTTGTTGTTTATTCGAGGTTTCTGCTTTTTAAGTCATTTTATTTAAAATGTTTTAGATTAGGAAGTAATGAAATAAAGGTTGGTTGTTTTCGGTATCGCACTTTTGCTGGTCAGTAGATGTCTCAAAGGTTTGGATTTGTCTCTAGGATCTAGAGGGAGGTTGGTTGTGTGTTCTCGTGTTTGTGTTTGGTTTAGGATGACTTGACTCAATCTGCTTACTCCCCAAGTTTACTGGATGTCACCGAGGATTGTGTTTGCCTTTGAAATTTAGCAAGTGTTTGGTTGGGTGGTGTAGAGTTGTTTCTTGTACAGTGAGGAAGAATATTAAGTCCCACTCATGCGTTTTCTACATGTGATTATTTCATTGTTTTTAAAAAAATATATATTTTTTAATGGAAACTGAGATGGTTCAAAGCTAGAAAATTTCCAAAAAATATTTTCATTTTCTTTTATAAAAACAATGAAATAATCACATGTAGAACTCATGTGTGGGACTTATACTGTAGGCTACAAGTTGATTTCGTTTTATCAGAAAAATATTGAATGGCCCGGTTTTTTTTTTCTGTTGAGTGTATATATCAGTGAAAAAAATCCACATTTTTATTGCCAAAATTATTCTTTTTATTTTTTTGCAAAACAAATCAAGCAGGACAAAGCGGTTCGCAGAAAATAGAGATCAATCTATTCTTCGAATCATTTATTTGGTCCAAAAAAATTCTAATTTTAAATTTATACTTTATAAATTAGTCATTTCGTTTTCATTAAATTTATTTATTTACATATATAGCTATATTTACTTTAATCAAATAAAAATATTGAAATAAATTAAATTTGTTCATTTTAAATTCTACCCTTTAACTAATTATGAATTTTGTTTGAGATTAGGTTCTTTCACATAAAAATGCAAATATTATTTATTATGAATCTAAAATTTCTGTGAGGTTTCTTTAAGCTATAAGCCTATATGCTGGTGTACAGCGGAATTGTCGTTAGAATAAATCAAATCATCAATCAATTCATAGCAGAGACAATTTATTGGTTGACGAGGATGCATCCTGTCGTTTCGGCCTAAAATAGGCCTTCCATCAGAACCATATCAGTCTGAAATTCAAGACAATTTATCATATTTACAATTTTCTATTATAACTAAATAAATGTCAATAATTATTTTAGTTTTCAGTTTTTACCTCTTCATCAAATGATGTAGGTCTATATATATATATATATATATATATATAAAAATATTCAATGTTCTTTCAAGTAATAAAATAAAATGTTTTTTGTTAATAATCTAAGTTGTGTTTTTTTATATACAAACAAATTTCCTATTTACTTTTTCTTTATTATAGCCCTATAAAGTCTTTAATAAATCATTATAAAAGGAAATTTGTATATAAAAAAGTAAAAAAATAACAAAACTTGTATAATTAACAATTATAGAAATTTTTTTTATAAATTGTCTTAAATTTCAGACTGATATGATTCTGATGAAGGCTTACTTTTGGCCGAAACGACAGGATGCATCCTCGTCAACCAACAATGCTATGAATTGCCTGCTTGATTTATTCTTACGACAATTCCCTAAGATTAGGCTGTACGTGTGATTATTTCATTGTTCTTATAAAAGAAAAGCAAAATATTCATTGGAAATTTTCTAGATTTAAACCATGAAACTTTCCATTAAAAAATATATAATATTTTTTTTAAAAACAATGAAATAATCACATGTAGAAATCGCATGGGTGAGACTTAATATTGTCCCTCACTGTACACCAGCATATATACCTGAAAGAAACTGCACATAAATTTTAGATTCATATTATTAACTGGTGTTATATCTTTTCCAAGATTATTATTTATTTATTTATTTTTTTAACTAGAACGTGTTATTACTAGGGTCCGACCGAAACAAGATTTTCAGCCGAAACCGAAACCGAAACCGAATATTCGGCCTCAACCTTAGTTTCGGCCGAAACCGTAACCGAAACCGAAACTTGTATTTCCTATAATTTTTTTTTCATTTTACTTTTTTTTTTTTTTGAATTTTTTTCCCTCCCGTGAAAATCATTTTACCTTTTTTTAGGGAGACTAAAATTTTTTCTCCCTCAAGTGCAAATTATTTGACCTTTTTTTCTTTTTTTTGCATGCGAGTCTCATCCCATTTTTTCAGACTCTGGTTTCGGCCGGCCGAAAGGTTCGGCCACTTTTTGGCCGAAACCGAAACTACGGCCGAAACCATGATTTTTGGCCGAAACTGGCCGAAACCGTAACCGAAACCGAATATTCGGTCGGTTCCTAGTTATTACCTTTTTAAAATTTGATTTAAATGATTCAATTTTTACTTTCTCTTACCTCTATATATGTTAATATATAGAGAAGGAAAGTATTGGATTCATGACAAAAATTCGATGTCGAGATTTTGATGGATATACACGTTTTGAGGTCCTCTGAGTCGGAAAAAGTGGTTTTCGCGACATGCTCTGTCTGTAGATGGGTGTGTGTGTGTGTGTGTGTTCAATTTTAAGCATGAAGGAATTGAGCTAGGAGGTTGAAATTTTATATTTTAGTCTTCAACCCCCCTGGAGCGTGAAAATAAGCTTTTAATCAAAATCGGCCAAAACGTACTAGTACTTTACTGATTTAGTTTTTCAGTTTTTTTTTTTTTCGATTTTCTCAAAATTTGTTCCAACGATTTTGATTACAATTCTTTATATTATCCTGCTAATTGAAATACGATAAATAGGTCAATGATTCTAATTATGGAAAAAATAATTATTTTCGTATATTTTAGATAGTCTAAAAATATATTAAAGAATTTTTTTTTCTCTTTAAACGAAAACGTTAATTCCTCTTTGAAATTAATAAGTGATCATATAAATGAGGTTGCATTATTCATTGAGAGGTCAAACCCCTCCCAGGTGGGTTATAATTAGAAAACCCTCTGGGGATTTTTTTTTTTTTTTTTTTTTTTGAGATTCTGCCATCTGTCTTGGCGATGTCTTTACGTTAATTTCTCGACGGCGTGACTAACACGAGAGAGAGATGCCAGCCATTCTGATCATAATCAATACATTCCGATGGATGGAGATTTATTTTTAATAAGACTTTTTGATTCGGATTCAAATCCTTTCTTTTTTTTCTCTCTCTCTCTGTTTTATTTCGTTTTTCAATCTTCTAGATTGAAGTTGACTTTCCTTTTGAAAATATTGTTTTATTGTTTGTTTGATTATTATATCATTGAAATTTACTTTATCATCTAATATTTGTTTAACCTGAGTCTATGTTACTTTTTTCTATTATCTCACTCTTTCTATTTACAAAATATTCATAAATAAAAAAAACGTAGTAAAATTTAAATAATGAAAAAAAAAAAAAAATTGTGTCATCAGGCATTTCAGTCTTATAGGAAATACTAGGAAATATAAGGATTTATTTATTTAAATTAGTTTATTTAGCCAATATGCAGTTTTGGATGACTTATACCAACCCAGAAATTTCTCATGGCGGGGGGGGGGGGGGGAGGGGTCAGGCCTTCCCCATTCCTCTACTCTCTTTGTAGATGTTGAAGAGATATGAATGCTTGAGGCAAACACTTTAATTACTATTCCTATGCCCCGGAAAGGCGGAGATCCTGGGTTCGATTCCTGGGGGCCATGGGATGTTTGACCTCACCAATAAACAACACTCACAGTCTTGTTAAATAAACTTTAATTACTACACTAAATTTCGTAAAATTCAAGTCTGAGAAAATTGTGGATGTCAATAAATATTGGAGGGTCTTTTTTTAACGCCATCTGCGGATTCACCCCGAAATTGTCAATTAACCTTGTTTTGAACATTTTAAAATCTAAGGTACGATAGTATAACAAAGTTCACCTTTGAACTCGGTCTAACTTATTGATCATCCCTGAGGATCTTTGTTAAAATTATCACTTAAACAAAGTTCAATAGTGAACTTTGTTTAAGATTTTTTCAGAAAAATAAACTAGAATAAATATCCTTATATCTTAAAATATCTAGACATAATTCAGATTCTAGAAAGGGTGGGGGAGGGGATTTGAACCCCAAGAACTCAACCCCCCCCCCCCAACCTTCCTCTGACAAAATCAATGAATATTGGGCGTAGAAATAAACAAGAAATGTCAAGAAAAAGTGATAGTTATAGGAATTGTTATCGTTAAAATACCACAACTCTAAATCTCTCAGAATAAGAGACGTGTATGGAATTTTTTCGGGAGGGGGGGGGCGTACTGATTTTTAAATACCCCCCTCCCCCATACACAAAAATATCTTTAAAATTCCGGATATACCTGAGCATATTTATTTTATTTACTTTTTAAAAACTTTTCACACTCTGGCTGCAAAGTTTATTTCCTCGATTAATTTAATTCTTTTTTTTTCTCACGTATTAATCAAAATCTAAATTGATCCGCAATGAATTTCCATTTCGAAGGGAAATAATAATAGCTATTTTCTCTCACTTGGAATTGTTAAATCCTATCTCTATGCTATAATTTTAATACCTTTGATATTCATATAGCTATATAAATACTTTTAATCATATTTACTTTTCATTCACTATTCATATTTTATTTTAAAACATCATTTTATTATCATATACAGAAAAAAATTATTTTATTCATATATTATTTCCATTTCACAATTATTTATAGCTTATTTAATATCAAAAGGTCATTTATTATTAAAAAATAATTCTCATAAATATATTTTCAAACAGATTGTCGGTCTGGTTTTATTTATTTATTTTTCAAGTACTCTCTTCAACTCATTAAAATATTTAAGCCTTATAGGATAAGATGTTCACACACTTTTTTAAACCCACAAAGAGGGGAGAGCAAATGGTTTTCTTATGCTTGCTTTATCAAAATGCAGGAAATAATATTGAATCGTTTCTAGTATATTATAGAGGTTTCCTATTCAAATTTTCCGTTTTCATTTAATTTAATTCTTTAGAGAGAAAAGGATGAAATATTTAGTTTCTCCGATTCTATTCTCTTTTGAATGAAGAATCTAATTTTACGAGGTGCACCTTGATTTTATTCTGATTTTATATCCAACTCAGGTCGACAATTTTTACCTCTTCTTTTAGGGGAAAAAACAACCTGTTGGATAATTTATTTTCTTTTTCCTTTTTTGACACTTCTTGAATATAAATCATCGAATATTTCATTGAAATTTCTTGCTACTTCGTTGAAGTGAAACTTCTTTATGCACGGTTCGTTTTATGGCCTTCAAAGCATTACCAACCTCCTTGCTTGAACTAGCGATGGAGATTTCATTCTCGTAGCCACAAACCCAGCAAATTTGTATTTTCTTGACGTTTTCTGGGATTCGGCTGTTGCCACGATTAGACTCAGTACATTTATACTTCGACGACAAGTTAATAAATTCAGAAAATGTTTAAAGTTATTTAAACAGGTTTGATCAAATTTCTAACCTTTATCTTATAGAGAATTCGAATTTTACGTGGATAGAAGTTTCACTTCCTATGCGATCTTTTAAAATCACCATTATTCTGACTCGTTCTACCTTCATCATCATTGATGAGTATCGATGGACTACGAGAGGAGGAGGCTAAAAAAATATACTAGTTCACTACAGTACAGTGGGTGCCACATGTGCCTGATACGCTCTGAGCTTAGGCAACCAAAATGCTTAGCTTTATAAAGTTTTATCTTAAAAGTAGCTTTTCCCCTACAGTTGCATTAAAAAAATATTATTTATTTTTTTTTAATATTGGTTTGGTTGACTAAGCGCAAGACTCCACTCTCGAACACATCAGGCACTTGTGGCCCCGACTGTACAATGAGCGCCACAATTAAGTCCCCACCTGATAGCTAGGGACTTGAGTTAATGGTATAGTATATGGTTTATGGTAAAATAATTTTAAATTTGAAAAGGTAAAATATAATCATCTGTACCAGATTTTACGTTTTACCTTTTCGGCCATTAAAACTATTTCACTATACACCATATACTTAATGCTCTAGCTAGCCTGTGGGGACTTAATTGTGGCGCTCACTGTACAAGGGAAGAGATGGGTTTACCGGACGTGGAATTCTTCCGAATTTATTTTATACCATTTAGGAGAAATTTCCTTCTAAAACATAAAATTTAATTATTTATTCTGACCCTCGATTAAAAATGGCATTCATTTTACATTTTCATCTGACCTATATTTTAATAAACATTAACATTTTCACAACTATAAAATACACTATTTCATTTCAAATTTGATTTTTATTACATTTGAATGTGTGTTTTTTAAATACTCATTTCAATTAAAAGATGTGTTGATTTTAATTTGCTCATTAAATCACAACTCATCATGTCTGAAAGAAAATTAACTACCTAGTAAAAAAAAAAAAAGTTTCTATATATTGAGCGCACAAGCATGTTAACTGGGCTGATATATATTGAGACTTTTATTTTTTTTTTTATTTGTAAAAATATCCATCCTTCTGGCCATAAATATCACTGGGTTGTCATTCACGAAGATGTCGGCTAATGTTAGGATGATGGCGATGGCGATGGACCACTCGCGGATGGGAGCGAGGGAGAGGAAGCATCGTGCTTCGCACTCGATTTATCCCTGACTGTCGTCACCAGCCTCGATTTTAAAAATAAATACACCTGATGATGTCCGAGGACAACATAACTAGATTTTTAATCCCCCAATACATACAATTTGTTATTCTTTTAATTAATTAGTGTATTTTTTTATTTTAGGGCTCATTTACAAATGTTATGATGGTTGAAATTAAAAAAAAAAACATCAAAAAAAAAGCTTATTATCCTAATTAATTGATAAAAAAAATAAAGCTCGTGTCTTAATGGATATGTTAATGGGGCTAATAACACAACTAACACCCACTAACAAAATAACACATTATGTCCTGATATTCTTCCATTTTAATTTTTTTTTTTTTTTTTTTAATAGTACTGTACTTCATTGAAATAACATGACGTGTGGTCATAAAAACTTGAATACTATAAATTTAATTTCTCTCTTATCACTTCTTTGTACTGAGGATAATAAGCATTTCCATATTGCTGTTTGTCTTCTTAAATTACAATAATTTAATAAAATTAAAATAATTTAATAATAATTAGAAGTAAACATTAGGTTTAGTTTAAAAAAGGAGTTTTATTTGGTTTAATGGTACATTTTACGATAATCCAAATAAAACTCCTTTTTTAAACTAAACCTAGTGTTTACTTTTAATTATTATTAAATTATTTTAATTTCAAGAATGTTGAAACTATTGCCCACAGTGAATTCTTTAGATTATATAATTTTATTTGATCCCAAGAAAAAAGTTGCTAATCTTTGCAAATGAAAACCATTCTAATTTTTGTAAATATTCCTAAATTGAAATATGAAAATCAAATCCCAGGATCTTTCGAGCTGAGTACTTAACGTCCTTGAAAACCCGGTTATCGAATATTGAGAATTAGACCAATTCGAGTTAGGGTTGGATTTTCAAGCTTTATTAGACTTTGAGATTATTTGTTCCTAACTAGATATTGGATTAAATATTATTCACAAATTATTTTACTATTTTGCCCATCTACCACTCTGTTAGGGCTGGTTTTTGCTGGTTTCTTCATACATGGCCAAGTAACTGGCCCTTGGTTAACTGAATTAGTCCAGGGGCGAAAGAGGAAAAATTTAAAGAGGAGGGAGGAGGAGATATTTTTTTTTTTTGGAAACTTTGCTTAGGATTCAATAATGAAAAAAATTTCGTAAAATTTGAGAGGTAAAGTTCATTTCTTGTACGGATAGCGGATGGCGGCCAGGAGAAATTAAGTCGGATTAAGTCAGATAAAAATAAAATAAATTTCTATATTTTTATTTGATTGTCGACGTTTCGACGCCAATTGCGTCCTTGCTCAGGACAAATAATCGTCAATCGTCCTGAGAAAAGACGCGACTGGCGTCCGAAACGTCGACAATCAAATAAAAATATAGAAATTAATTTTTATTTTTATCTGATTTTATTTTTCCTGGCTGCCATCAGCCCCTATCCATATTAAATTAAACAGCCATATTCTTCATCATCTTTGTTCATTTCTTGTCTTTGATTTACAATTAAATAAATATCTATAATTTTGGGAGACGCTGCCTCCCCTATTTATTCGGTCCTGAATTATTAGCCTTGTAATGAGGAACCACTTCACTACCAAATCTTATTTAATATTATATCACATCCCATAATTTTATTATTATTAAAACTGTAATTAATATTAGTAATAATAGAATATACGACGGTGTGATATGCATAATAAGATCTAGCGCTGAAGTGGGTTGCTTCATTACAAGACTATGTCAAGGGTGAGCGAAAAGAACAAACAAAGTTTTTGTATATTCTTTGTTTACAATTGCTTGGAAATTGTAAAATGCTTATTTTTACAATTTTATTCAATTATCTTGGTAATTTTTTTTTTGAACTTTTAACCTGGAAAATCCTAATTTCGAATTAATCTTATTTAATTTGCTACACTAGGAGAATAAGTTGTATAATTAACTAGCAATTTTTAATAAATTTGCCGTTATTCCATTTGATAGGTCTAATTGCAGTGAGTTCATACTAAACTCAAAATGTTTGAGTTTTTTCTTTGCATCCGATCCCATTTATTCATCACATTTTTATTTTTTCAGGCCTTTTTTAATTTTTTTAGACCTTTTTTACTTTCTCTTTTAAATTACTTAAAAAATAAGTAATTAAAAAAAAAAATATATAAAAAATCTAATTTTTTTTTTCAAAGAAAGCGACAATTAAAATTTTTCATTTATAAAAGCTCTAAAATGCGTTAGGGGTTGGTTACAAACTGTTCATTAGTACGTTTACTAAAAAAAGTAAAAAAAAAAAGCATCGCTCCTGGCTAAAATTTTTTAATTAAAGACAAACTCGTTTACTTTTAATAAATACAAAATAATAACGATACACCTTTTATAAAATTAATTATAATCTTTGTTAGAATAATTATCTCGGTATTGGGAAAATATTTTGCAGGGTATCTTAAAAAACAAATCGTATTTCAAAATTGAGTATTAATATTACAAAAATATTATCCCCTCTGAAAAATGATTTCATAGACTAATTTACTTTTATTTTCCTCAAAAGTCAAAATTGATTACCATGCATCTGAGATCCTCCGATGTTTTGCATTTTTACTTTCTCTTACCCTATATATGAAATATATAAAGAGTATTGCAATCATGTCAATGGTGTTGAGATTTTAATGGATATCACGTTTTGAGGTCCCCTGAGTCCAAAAAAAGTGGGTTCCGCAAATTTGTCTGTCTGTCTGCCTGTGTGTTTGTGAACAAAATATCTCAGGAACGAAAAGAGCTAGAAAGATGAAATTTTATATATAATAGTACCTTCATGGGAGGTGACACGAAGCTTTTAAACAAAATCGGCCAAAAAGTACTAGTACTTTGCTGATGTACTTTTTCAGTTTTTTTTTTTCAAAATTTGATAAATAAATCAACTATTTTTTTATGCTCTTTAAAAAGTATATCAGTAAAACTTTTCGTGGAAATCGTTTGAAGTTCACTTTACTGATGTACTTTTTCATTTTTTTTGCGATTTTCTCAAAATTCGCTCCAACGATTTTGAAATCTTTCATAAATCAACTATTTTTTTTGATGCACTTTAAAAAGATTATCAGTGAAATTTTTCGTGAAAATTGAAGTTAACTTTGCTAATGTGGAAGCATTCGTAGCTCAGCGCCATCTATGAATCGCGTGGTCAAGTTTCGAACTAGGGTGCTAAGGGTAACTAAATATATCTCGACACAAAAAATCTGGTGCGACCAGTCATACCAGATTTTTGTTCTATTTCTCCCGATTGAAAGAAGCGCTCCGCTGGTTGCCTAACCGCCAGGCGTACGCGTTTTACTTTTCTCTATTTCAATGTAAATTTTGCTTAAAAGTCTCACTTCTTTTGAGTTTAAAATGAATATACTTTTTTTTTAAATTAAAACTAAATTTCATACTTTTATTTGAAATTAATATACCATTCAAATTTTATAAATTTTCTTATACATCCAATCATATTTTGATTTAAGGAAACATTTAATTCATTTCTCTTTTAATTATCCATTTTTTTCTTCATTATTCGACTAGAGAGAGATGTCATTTCTAACATAAAATAATTTCTTTTGATCATTTCAATTTTCATCAAAAATTAATAGAAATAAAAATTTCAATTACTTCTTATTTTATTTTTCACAGAATACAATTTTTTTTTTTCGTTAATTAAAATTAATTACAATACAATAGCATATCAAATGTAAATAAATTTAAATAACTGAATGACGTGTAACATGAAATTTTTTTTTTCGTTAATTATTATCGAACGGTAATTTTTTTTTTGATATATACTTATGCTAATGATAATATAAAATAACTGACCATTTTATTATTATGATGGAATAATTTCATATCTCTAAATACCGGATTCTCTAGAGCGTGATTATTAATTGACCAATGAGAGAGTGCAAACTAGTTTACGGATTTATTAATGACATCATTATTTTTTTTTTATTTTATTTAATAATAATGACTTTTGCCCACTTTAACACAACCTGTGCAAAAAAATGACTTCACTATTTTCTCTTTTAGTGGTGCAATAAACAATTTTTCTCTTAATTTTGTTGATTAATTGCGATGGCTTATAAAAATGAAATCTTCTACCCTCTTATTTTGAAGCCCTTTTATTTATTTTCTCTCTCACCTCTAAATAAATTCAATTCTCGTATTTATCTGCTCATTTAACACTTTTAATGAGCGAATTTCTTGGAATAAAAGACGGGATTGAATTTCGCACGATGAAATAATTAAAAAATTTATTAAACAAGATTGCAAATTTGTTATTTTTTATTCTCTGGCGCTGCTAACCTCAAAAGCGAAATAAACTTTTGCTATGAACTTTAATAATAATTTACTCTAATGAGAATACGGACTGTATTTTCCTTTTGGGGCCGGTTTATGTTCCCCTTTTTGCCTTTTAGTATTAATAATACAATATACTGAAAACAAAATTTGAAAAAAAAAATTGTTAATTACGCATTAGCAACGAAATTTTTTTTAAAGTTAATTTTTATTCTCTCTCTTATAAAACATTTAATTTAAAAAGAACCAATCAATCAGAAAAATAAAAACATATTTATGACAAATGCAGAGAGGATAAAAAGGGTTTGTTGCAAATGAAAATAAATCTTGAATATCCGTCAGTTGGTTTTGACATTTATTTACTTAAATGCTCAAAATAATAATAATAATATATCATTTATCGATTCTCTTCCCCTACTTTTCTCTCTCTCTCTCTTAGGTGCTTTTATATAAACACCCTTAATAGTTCTGTAAAAAATGTTATGAAAATATATTAGATCTATACACCATGTACCACTAACAAAATAAAACATCGAGTTATTAAATTGAATATCGTCGTCAGTAGAGTGTGCATTTTATAGTTAATAAATACAATTGGTTTCTTTGACATTTGGTTGTACTCTGATCCCTGGAATATTCATTTTTTTTCTCTTACCTATATAAGTAAATAGAGTGAGGAAGTATTGTGATCATGTCAAAAATTTGATGTCGAGATTTTGATATAGGCCTACACGTTTTGAGGTCCCTTGAGTCCAAAAAAAGTGGTTTTCGCAACATGGTCTGTCTGTGAACAAAATATCTCAAAAGAGGAGGTTGACATTTTATATTTAAGTTAGGTACAGTGAGGGACAATATTAAGTCCCACCCATGCGTTTTCTACCTGTGATTATTTCATTGTTTTTATAAAAGAAAATGAAAATCTTTATTGGAAATTTTATAGATTTGAATCATGGAAGTTTCCATTAAAAAAATATTCAATTTTTTTTTTTTAAACAATGAAATAATCACAAGCAGAAAATGCTTGGGTGGGACTTAATATTGTCCCTCACTGTACGTGTCACGAAGCTTTTGAAGAAAAGTAATAGGGCTATAAAGCAATTGGTCAAGTTTGTAACTAACAGTGGCGGATTAATGTCAATTTTCTCGGGGGGGGGGTTTATTTTTATTTACAGGACTTTGGGGATCTAGCAAATTCTAGATCCATTTCCTATTTATTTAAATTCTTTGTAAAAATAATTCAGTTGGAAATTTTAGCCCGGAAATCATAATTTTTTAGATTACTAGTTTTTACTAACATTGGAATTTCATTCGGGGGGCGAGCGCTCGCCTATGAAACCCGGCCAGTTGGGAACTAAGGTTCTTTGGGCAGCTAAATATATCTCGACACAAAAAAATTTGATGTGACAGCACAGTACACAACTTTCAATTACCGAATCTAATTTGTAAGAAAGTTGTGTGCTGTGTATCAGTCATACCAGATTTTTTATTAATATCGAATTAGTTGTTTTTTTTTTATACTTTTGGTTATGTTCGTATATTTTTCATTCACATTAACGAATTATTCTTTTATCACTCTTTTACACGTTTAATTATTAAAGCAAGCTTTTATTTATTGACACTAACTAATTAATAAATCTATCACATGGAATTGGAGATATTTTAATAGATAATTTCACTAATATTTACATTAAAAAGGGGAATTTTCTATTTAATCAAGATTTATACAAATATTTGAATAAAAAAAAAATAATATTAATAACTGTAATTAAAAATTTTTTTAAACTTATTTATTTTAGGATTGTTTTAAATTCTTGAATATTTGAAAAGTAGTTACTTATGGATCAGTTATGTCAATATTAAAGACATACCTCTTGAATTCTATTATTAAAATACTTAATCATTCGCTATTTTTTTTTTTTTTTAACAAGAATCCAATACCACTTTGCATTTCGTACAAAACAAACTTGGATGTAATCGGTCCATTGAATTAAATTAAAATTTTTCTTTGATGTACAAAAACATTTCTAATATAATTGTATTTGAATGTAAGTAAATTAAAACTGAAAAGCCAAAAAAAAGTTCACTCTAAAGTAGAGCTACTGTTATTATTAGGACTGTGCGAAATAATCGATTAATCGATTATTTTTCATAAAAACATTCGATTATTTACCCAAGAATCGATGCTAAAAAAATTCTCGATTATTTTCTTATAGTCGAATAATCGATTATTTATCCGATAATCGATTAATCGATTTTTTTAAAAAAAAAATTCAATTTTTTCCCAAAAAAAAAAAAAATATTCTATTTTTTTTTTTTTTAGTAAATAATTTATTTTTTTTAATAATATTTTATTATTTATTTTTTTTAAAAAAATTCAATTATTTTTCCAAAAAAAAATTGAAAAAAATTCTCAAATATTTTTTTATAATTGAATAATCGATTTTTTTTCCCATAATCGCTTAATCTATTATTTTTCATCGATAGTCGATTATTTTTTCCATAATCGAACGCACCTAGTTATTATGAAAGCGAGAAACGTGGTCTCAAAAATCGCAGGTTCGATTACCGTGAGGAATTTCTTCATATTTATATTTAAAATACTTATTTTTTATTATGTTTACTCTAGTAATATAATAGAATAGGGCTTTTTAAAATCCATGTTAAATTTTATATCGTATTCTATTCATGAAGTTTTTTTCTGGAGAATGGAGGCCAGGTCTAAGGAGACATTGAGCGAAGAGGGGATGGGACTCGTCGTGTTTGATCCCAATTGAGGGACAAGATAAAGTTTATAGGGAGAGGGGGGGGCTGTTTTGAATAATTAATTGCACGAACGTACAGCACACCCCTGCGCGCGCGCACGCCTTCAAAAACTCGCAAGCTAGTATGTTTGCGCGCAGTAAACATAGTACAAGTATTCTCCTTATGCTTTATGCATAGGCGATGTTGTCCTTCAGGAAGAGAGGATAAAGCCTCAGGTTGTTGGGAAAATATTTTCTCTCTTCTCTTCTTTTCAACAACACACAAGCACAAATACTCTCTTTGTCACTTGCTCGAGTTGGGCGGCCATTTCCTTCCTCGCGGCCCTTTCAACAAATATATGACCAGAAAAATTCCTATCAGTGAGCAAATACGCTTATGTATGATGATTTATTTTATTAATCATATGTCAAATTTTCAATAAGTCACACCTTGAATTAACATCCGCGAGTTTCTTTTCTATATTCCTTTTTGAGTTAGTCATCTGATATAAACTTGTTAGTAAATTAATATCATACACAAAATTAAGTTGGAATTTATAACAAGTTTCACGAACTATCATAGTAAGTTTAGGAATTTATTAGCAAAGGCTTCAATTTAAACTTCTTAAACCCATTTAAGTTTTTCTTTCTTGTTATCTCTAAAATAATTGCTAATCAAAATTAATTTAAAATATATTAAATAATAATTAGGTTATTGCTTAGAGATATTTATTAATTAAAAATGAATACATATTTCGACACTCTTAAGAGATTTAACAACTAATTGCATCAAACCTCGGCCATATACAAAGGTTTTTATGTTGGTTGTTAAATCATGTCAGAGGATGGCACAAGAGTGTCGAAATATGTAAGATTCATTTTTATATAATAAATGTATTGAAACATATAACAGAGTATATTATTTGAGATTTAATCCTAATTTACAAATGTTTAAATGAAAACCTACAGTCTAAATTTTGAATTTTAGTCAATCAATATTAAATCAAATAATAAATAGGCCTATAGATAGAAAAAATCCTTAGACAAAAAAAAAAAAATATCAGTATCCTTTTACTCGTATGCAATTCGTAATCTATTTCGCAAACCTTTAAAGGGATTTGAACTAAATAGGACAATAACCTTTTATTGCTAGATTCTTTCTTTGTAAAAATACTTCCTATAATATCAAAACAGATAGATCTTAAATCATCTCTCTCATTTATTCAGAGAAATCGATAAATCTACTTTGAATAATTATTTGATCCTTCATATTGAAGGCTATCTCTTAAATTTATTAAAATAAGGGTTTTATAGCTTTTTAAAGATTATAGAAATTTTATTAATATACACATATGTCACTTTTTGTATATAAAATTGTCAGTCTAGCCTTTTTTGAATATAAAATTTCTATAAAAGAGCTTCTTTCATATCATTATAAAACGTTCTCGTTTCAAATTGAGCTTGAGCATGGTCTCAATCTAGAAATTATACTATAATTACTTTTGTATAGATTATTTCAGCTTGAAATGGTTTTTTTTCCGTTGTTGGAGATAAATAGAGTATTGATTTCATTCTGACATTAGCATAATTGGAGTAAGCCTCGTTTACATGACACAATCATCTTCTTTTTCATAAAAACTAAGTGTTGAAAAAAAATGTTGTTAGTATTTGTGAAAAATTGATTAGCTCTGAATTCTGAAAATGGTTAAATGAGTTAATTAGGACTGTTTGTTTCGTTTGGTATTGCAGTATAATTTACACATTTTACTCTGGATTCTGTTCGTTTAATTTTTTTGCATCCTAGCATAACTTGCATTCTGTACGTTTTAAACTTGGGCCGGGTCAGAAAATGTAGATTTTGCTTCATAATTTGACCCAATCGAAAAGCTGGTATGAATTGTTCAGAGCGATCTCAGCGCTTAAGCTTTAGTAGTTGACCGCCTTATGGCGCCATTTTCTCTTGGATTAAAATAATATCGACAATAAAAAAGATAAGCAAGTTTTAAGCTTTATTTTCATTTTTTTTTAAATTCATTTTCTTTATTATTATTACTTTTATTTATTTAAGGATCACCGTTATATTCGAAACAATCCAAGACAAAAATGACAACTTAAGTTTGGTTGGTTATTGAAAACTCATTTTGCAAGTTAATAATGGCGCCACAATTTTTTTTTCGGGCAACATACTAAAAATATAATTGGAGGGTGAAGTTAGATGAATGAATTTACACCTTTTATTGACTTTTCCATTGAAATGTCCACGAGAATCACTGGGTGAATTTCCACCGCTGATTAATATAGCTCTAATCTGATTTGAATATTTAATGATTTAAATATTCATAGCCGTTGTTTATCATCATCATCATCATCTCCCCCCCCCTCACACCCTTCTCCCCCTTCCCTCCCCCCAATACTCACACTTTCTCACTCTCTCATTCTCTTGTTCGGTTTTTGCCAGTGAAGGAAATTCTTGAAGACAAAAGCCGATTGCGGTTGTTGAACTTTGATGGCCACCAAACCGTGACAGACAGTAGAGCACAAGCGAAGAATCCGATTGATATTTATGCCCTTTTAGTTTTTTTTTTCCCTCCAATCTAGCACAAACATGTCATTTGATTTGCTCGTCAATTTTATTTCACTTACAAGTTAGGTTATAAATTTGCAAGAGGATGGGGTGTTATTGAACATTTTTTTCATAAACAATACATTTTTTTCATTAAGATTGGAAAAAGAGAAAAAAAAATACAAAGATCTCAGAGTTGGTTATTTGGGTAAAAAAATTGTACATTGATTCTCTTTGTGACTCAACAGAAATAAATCAAATGAAGCCGAAAAGAGAATAAATATTCTCTTTTTTTTTGATTGACTTTTTTTACTTTCTCTTAGCCTATATATGAAATATATAGGAGAGAAAGTATTGCGATCATGTCAAAAATTCGATGTCGAGATTTTGATGGATATACATGTTTTGAGGTCCCCTGAGTCCAAAAAAGTGGGTCCCGCAAATTGGTCTGTGTGTGTGTGTGTGTGTGTATGTGTGTGTGTGTGTGTGTGTGTGTGTCTGTATGTGTGGACAGATTTTTAGCATGAAGGAATTGAGCTACCGGATTGAAATTTTATATTTAACTTAGGTACCTTCCCACACGCTCAAAATAAGCTTTTGAACAAAATCGGCCAAAAAGTACTAGTACTTTACTGATGTACTTTTTCAGTTTTTTTCGATTTTCTCAAAATTCCCTCCAAGGATTTTTTTTAAAATTCAAAAATCAATTATTTTTTAGATGCTCTTTAAAATGTATATTCTCATTTTGCCGTTGAAATCTTCTGAAGACCACTTTACTCTTGTTCTTCATAGGAAAGATAGAAATGGTTGCCATGGTAACGGAATTTAAATCTTTTTCTTTTTATTAGATTAAAAATCAATTATTATTTAAATTCCCATTTATTTTTTTTTATTTCTGTTTTAATTGTTTCCAAGAAAACATATATATATATCTCTCCCACTTGCAAACATTATCGTCTCTCTACTCTTTTTAAATTCCCTTTCCACCTTATCTTCGCATAGAAACAATGTTAATTTCCTATAGGGATTTGTATGTTAATTTCGATTCAAAAGGGGGTCCCCTTTGGAACTTTTTTACGCATTTAAAATTTTTTTTTCCAATTCTTATGAAATTTTGTATTTATTTACGATTCTATATTGTGTATAAAATGTCCAAATATGAGATTAAAATTTTGAAAAATAACCATAGTTTATTTGAAGCAGTCAACATTTAAAATGCAAGTTTGAAACTAAGGTGCTATCGGAAACTAAATATATCTCGACACAAAAAATCTGGTGTGACCAGCACAGTGCGCAACTTTCTCTTACCGAAGGGTAAGAGAAAGTTGTGTGCTGTGCGCCAGTCACACCAGATTTTTTCTTAAAAATTCCTTGCTAATAATAATAGTATAATATTTAATTAAAAAGGATGTCAAATCAATCATTCTCTGAACAATCAATAATAGCGTAGATTTTTGTTATCTGCATACAAAAAATATTTTAAAAAATATAATCATAAATCACAACATGATTTCACTCAAACCAATCATATTCAGGTCAATCACCTGTAAGCAGTGGCGTATTCAGGGGGGCAGGCCCCCCCCCCCCCCAAAGCCTTCTCCAAAACAAAAAAATACCTAATGTTTTCCCTAATGATTTTTTTTTTTTTTAATAATAATTTTATTAACTCTCATAAATTCTAAAAACTAACAAAAAAACTTATAAATAATTGAAAAAATCTCTAATATTTAGGAATTTTGTATTAAAACTATTTTTTATTTCAAGAAAAAAATTTTTTTTTTATTTGTTATTTATTTATAATTATTATATTATCTAAAAAAAATTTCTCCACTTGAAGTTTCTTGGAGAGGGGGGGGGGTTAATAAAAATTTTGGGCCCCCCCCCCCCCCAAGCAGAAATCCGGCTACGCTACTGCCTGTAAGGATTCTTTTTAAAGTTGCAAGAAATAAATTGCCATATGTCCAGAAAGAATGTCTTTATTTTTTCCAAATTTACGAATAATAAATTAAAAAAAAAAAAAAAAAAAAAAAACTACTAAAATTTGAAATAAAATAGGGTAAGAGAAAGTAAAAAAACATCTACAGTTATTTCGCTATAACTTTTATTTATTCCATTGATTCCGTAGAAACTTCAAATAACGTTTCTAGTCATGTTCTTCCTTAGGGCTACAAGTCTCAATTATATTTATAGACGATAAATATAATATAATAAAATGATTGATAATTTCAATGTATTTGTGTACAGAGAGTTTCAAAAGAAAACCCCACCCATGTCTTGTATATCTTTGGTCTATTGTTTTCAAAAAACTATATAAGCCTATGTGCTTTGAAAGTCAATAAAAGAAAAACGAATGGGGGGGGGGGGGGGTTCTTTTGAAACTCACTGTACCATGGATTAGATGTTGATATAAGACTAGGATACAAACTTTACAGTATAAAAAATCTGGTGTGTCTGGTCGCACAGCACACAACTTTCCCTTACCCTTCGGCAAAATAAAGTTGTGTTCTGTGCTTGTCACACCAGATTTTTGTGTCGACATATATTTAGTTTGCAACAGTGCGGTACATTATAATTTCAAGATGTAAAATTTATAAGTATGGGAAAATATTTATATTTTGTTATCATAGCAACAATTTTCTCCTATCTCTCCCGTGAAGTACAAGAGTAAAATGGTCTTCAAAAGATTTCAATGACAAAATGAGAATATACATTTGAAAGAGCATCTAAAAAATTAATTGATTTTTCAATTTTAATCAAAATTGTTGGAGCAAAATTTGAGAAAATAAAAAAAAAACTGAAAAAGTGCATCAGTAAAGTACTAGCACTCTTTGGTCGATTTTGTTCAAAAGCTTCGTGTCACGTCCCATGGGGGTGCCTAACTTAAATATAAAATTTCAACCTCCTAGCTCTTTTCGTTCTTGAGATATTTTGTTCACACACACAGAGACGAACAAGTGTGAAAAACAGTTTTTTTTATTCAGGGGACCTATATTCATTAAAATCTCGACATCGAATTTTTGACATGAATTCAATACTTTCTCTCTCTATAATTAACATATATAGAGGTAAGAGAAAGTAAAAATGAAAAAAAATTATTAGTTTACAAAATATTTTTATTTTTTTTTATATTTTTTTTTTGAAAATGTGCTAAGTCTACTCGCGTTGGCTGTCGACAAAATAATTTCATTTTGAATACCTTTTTTTTTTTTTTTTTCTTTTTTGAAGGGAAAAAAATTACACCCAAAAGTGAAACAATCTTGACTAATTTTTCATTAGTTGACCAGGAAAGTTGAACTTTGTTCCTTTAACATTAAAACATTCAATTTCGTTATTTATTTGTTTTTTTTATCTAAATAAATTAATAGGCTATATAGTCTAATAGAAAAGAAATTGGAACAGTAACCCAGTTTGCTGAATATAAATGTAATAGAGAAATTATTACTTTTCAACTTTTCATTTGATATTAATGAATAAATATTAAATGATTTAAGAAAAAAAATTAATATAGGTAACAACTAGTGCAAACTCTCATTTTAACGACGATACTTTCACGTTTTTTTTATTCATAGAAAAATAAATACCTTTCATGGATTGAGAGATTTAACTATGCACCATCATTGTAATGTTGCATTAAAAAATACGCCTTATAAGTAGTTTCCAATGAAGATTAGAAACAATTCCTCGAATTCCTGTTCATCAGGCAAACACATGTTCAAATAATATTACGTATTTCCTATTTGGTCTTCTTCACTTTTTCATAATTTATTTATTTCATTGCTCATTTGACATTTAAATTTTTTTTTATCACGCTAGAATTTGCAAATTTGTCCAACTTACTGTATATCTAATTATATTAACAAATTAGAATAGGCTCTTTGTTATATTTTTCTTTTTTTCGATTCCGAGGAAAATTAAAATTACTCACACGACTTCCTGTGGGATTTTTTTCCATCTCCATGTTGTCGAAATAAATAAGATGTTACAATTTACCGTTTCGAAAGAGTCAATAATTTTTTTTTTCTCACAATTATTTAATAACTTTGTTAGAATATGCTATATGTGATCGAGAAAGAAATTGAATCATTTTATTGCATGTAATTGCCCAGTATCCCACCGTACTTCCTGAACATGCAACAAGAATTAATATAAAAACTATGCACATGATGTTTTAATTAAAATACCAAATTACACGCACAATGTGGAACATCTTTTAGCTTTGGGACTGGGAATAACATTTTTTCATATTATGACAGAAATGAAAGATTGAGATGACAGCCAAAGTAGATTGCATGGGTCAATAAAACTTCCAGAAAAAACGGTTTCGGTCTAAATTTTCTTTTCTTCAGTTATTGCTAATGTCCAAGAATCAAAGAAGATTCTTCTCTGATTTTGTATAATTTATACGTGATTGTTAGATACTTTTATATAACATATGCATACAACCAAATATGCGCGAGAGCTTAGAGTCTTATTCTCTAAATTTTATTGATCCCCTTTGCTGAATTACAGTTACATAATATTATTCCAAAATGTTTAAATATTAGATCCATTTCACTGGATTAAAGTATTTGATGTCCTGCACTAAGATATACCCCAATTCTGTTCAGATACCTCAATCAAAAGCAAAATTATTTCCAAATTTACTTAAAATCTCTATTTCTCCTGTTACATTTAAAAACATCCGGGGATAGTCTCGTCTAAGTAAAAAAAGATGATTTGCAATCCCGTTAATTGAAAGGTCAATGAGGGCAAGGTAATTAAAATTCTCTCATTGCTAATAATGCTTTCTGTCTTCTTGGGAATATCCGAAGCTTCTTTCGCACAGCTTCTTCTTCTTTTTCTCTCCATATTTGAGTACAGTTATGTTCTCTGAGTTCACGTCCACGGTCGGTCACGACGTTCGCCTTTCTCAGGATTATTTTTCTCTTGTTTTTGGGGAGGAGTTACGGGGCTTGGGACAAATCGCTAACAATTACAAAAATGGTCTGTCTACGTGTCTCAAATCTCAACCTAAGGAAAAAGGTCTTTTTAAAAATTAATAGATAGAAATGACAAAAGATATTTTTTTTCTTTTTGACAAATTAATTAAGCTTAGACAAAGCTAGGATAAAATAAAATTTCTTTGCGGATCATTAAAATCAATTCAAAAATCAGATTTTTTTAAAATGATTAATTATGATTAATACTAAAAAAAAAAAGAAATATATCAAACGAGGCCAAAAATTAATAAATGATTCATTTCGAATTTCTCTAATAAATCTTCAAGTAATTATTTCCTACATGTCTATGAATATAAATTATAAATGCATTCGTGACTATATGTGTGATATTTATTTATTACTCACTTTATTAATGAATCATCCTTATTGAAAAAAAACTTTTTAAGGATATCCCACTAGTCTGGTTTATCATTGATTTTGTGGAATTAATAAATATCTTTTTTTTCTCTCTTTTTCCCCTTTAAACAACGCATACAATACAAGATCAAGATAATCTCTATCTTTGATTTATAAACAAAAACAAACAACCATTTACATGTGAACTAGTATATTATTGTTTTGTTACGAATACATATAGCTTACGTCAGAGAAGGTATGTCTCTCTTTCATTGTCTGTCTGTCAGTCATTTGAATGATAAAGAAGAAAAGCGGTGGCTGGCAAGAGAGGTTCTCTGTCCTGAACGGGCATTGAACCGAGGGCCAAGGAGGTTCGCGTCGGAGAGCGTGACCGAGTGAGTGAATTGAGTGAGTCTCTTGCGTTCAGCACTCAGCTTAAACGACTCGCTTGGCCGACTCAAATCAAGCTTACCTACCGAGCTACCTCCTTCTTCTTCTTTCTCTTCCTTTTCTTTAATCTTCAGAGGCGGAAATCAAATATCCCACCTGGAACCAATTACATACCTTGAACAGCATAGCCAATCTATATAAACGCTAGAAGTAACTCAAGAATATCAGAAAAATTGAGGCATAGAAACGCAAAAGTTTTACGACGAATAGACCAAATGATTCGTATAAAGGGGATAGGTCATGTAACCTGGAAATATTTTGTAGAGAACTCTCTATGTCTATGGAATATGCAACACTTGAAAAAGTTGGGGGATTCGAACTCTCCTCGACCTTTTGACTTAACAAATCTGCCAATTTGAAAGCGAAAATTTTCTTATTTTTAATTACAGTAAAAAACCTCTTAACCGACCTGGTCGAAACAGAGATCCTGGCCGAGACTGAGATCCTGGCCGAGACTGAGATCCTGGCCGAATACCCACCCGTTTAGCCGAGGTTTCGGTGAAAAATTGATTTTCATTCATTTTCATCACACGTTTTTGTTTCCCTAATTCGCCCATTTTTTTTTTTTTAACAGATCTCAAGCATATGTATTAAAAGATAGACTGGGAAGCAAGCGAGTAAACAAACTCGGGAAGTCCTTCCCCCTCCTCTCTTCACCATCTAAACGAACATAGAGAACAATGTTGCACCACACCGTTTAATTAATATACAAAAAAAAAGTAATTTATATATAATATATGTAATAATAAAAATAATCTAGAATAAATATATGTAATTTATATTACCAATGGGATAGGCCGGTTAATCCTAGGACCGGCTGATCCAAGGCCGGATAAGAGGGATAAGAAGAAAAATCTGGCGTGACTGGCCGCACAGCACACAACTTTCTCTTACCCCTTCGGCAAGAGAAAGTTGTGTACTGTGCTTGTCACGCCAGATTTTTGTGTTGAGATATATTTAGTTTCCGACTGTAGGGTATCCTAGCTCTTTCCGTTCTTGAGATATTTTGTTGACAGACAGACACACACACACAGAGAGAGACCATGTCGCGAAAACCACTTTTTTGGATTCAGGGGACCTCAAAACGTGGTATATCCATCAAAATCTCGACATCGAATTTTTGACATCAATCCAATACTTTC
>JAKCPI010023923.1:0-13527 GCA_023213315.1 Euborellia annulipes | reverse complement strand
TTTTTCTTAAAAATTCCTTGCTAATAATAATAGTATAATATTTAATTAAAAAGGATGTCAATCAATCATTCTCTGAACAATCAATAATAGCGTAGATTTTTGTTATCTGCATACAAAAATATTTTAAAAAAATATAATCATAAATCACAACATGATTTCACTCAAACCAGTCATATTCAGGTCAATCACCTGTAAGGATTCTTTTTAAAGTTGCAAGAAATAAATTGCCATATGTCCAGAAAGAATGTCTTTATTTTTTTCAAATTTTACGAATAATAAATTAAAAAAAAAAAAAAAAAAAAAACTACTAAAATTTGAAATAAAATAAGGGTAAGAGAAAGTAAAAAAACATCTACAGTTATTATCGCTATAACTTTTATTTATTCCATTGATTCCGTAGAAACTTCAAATAACGTTTCTAGTCATGTTCTTCCTTAGGGCTACAAGTCTCAATTATATTTATAGACGATAAATATAATATAATAAAAAATAGATTGATAATTTCAATGTATTTGTGTACAGAGAGTTTCAAAAGAAAACCCCACCCATGTCTTGTATATCTTTGGTCTATTGTTTTCAAAAAACTATATAAGCCTATGTGCTTTGAAAGTCAATAAAAGAAAAACGAATGGGGGGGGGGGTTCTTTTGAAACCACTATACCATGGATTAGATGTTGATATAAGACTAGGATACAAACTTTACAGTATAAAAAATCTGGTGTGTCTGGTCGCACAGCACACAACTTTCCCTTACCCTTCGGCAAAATAAAGTTGTGTTCTGTGCTTGTCCCACCAGATTTTTGTGTCGACATATATTTAGTTTGCAACAGTGCGGTACATTATAATTTCAAGATGTAAAATTTATAAGTATGGGAAAATATTTATATTTTGTTATCATAGCAACAATTTTCTCCTATCTCTCCCGTGAAGTACAAGAGTAAAATGGTCTTCAAAAGATTTCAATGACAAAATGAGAATATACATTTGAAAGAGCATCTAAAAATTAATTGATTTTTCAATTTTAATCAAAATTGTTGGAGCAAAGTTTGAGAAAATAAAAAAAAAACTGAAAAAGTGCATCAGTAAAGTACTAGCTACTCTTTGGTCGATTTTGTTCAAAAGCTTCGTGTCACGTCCCATGGGGGTGCCTAACTTAAATATAAAATTTCAACCTCCTTGCTTCTTTTCGTTCTTGAGATATTTTGTTCACACACACAGAGACGAACAAGTGTGAAAAACACTTTTTTTTTATTCAGGGGGGACCTATATTCATTAAAATCTCGACATCGAATTTTTGACATGAATTCAATACTTTCTCTCTCTATAATTAACATATATAGAGGTAAGAGAAAGTAAAATGAAAAAAATTATTAGTTTACAAAATATTTTTATTTTTTTTAATTAGTTTTTGAAAATGTGCTAAAGTCTACTCGCGTTGGCCGTCGACAAAATAATTTCATTTTGAATACCTTTTTTTTTTTTTTTTTCTTTTTTGAAGGGAAAAAAATTACACCCAAAAGTGAAACAATCTTGACTAATTTTTCATTAGTTGACCAGGAAAGTTGAACTTTGTTCCTTTAACATTAAAACATTCAATTTCGTTATTTATTTATTTTTTTTATCTAAATAAATTAATAGGCTATATAGTCTAATAGAAAAGAAATTGGAACAGTAACCCAGTTTACTGAATATAAGTGTAATAGAGAAATTATTACTTTTCAACTTTTCATTTAATATTAATGAATAAATATTAAATGATTTAAGAAAAAAATTAATATAGGTAACAACTAGTGCAAACTCTCATTTTAACGACGATACTTTCACGTTTTTTTATTCATAGAAAAATAAATACCTTTCATGGATTGAGAGATTTAACTATGCACCATCATTGTAATGTCGCATTAAAAAATACCGCCTTATAAGAATGTTTCCAATGAAGATTAGAAACAATTCCTCGAATTCCTGTTCATCAGGCAAACACATGTTCAAACAATATTACGTATACCCTATTTGGTCTTCTTCACTTTTTCATAATTTATTTATTTCATTGCTCATTTGACATTTAAATTTTTTTTATCACGCTAGAATTTGCAAATTTGTCCAACTTACTGTATATCTAATTATATTAACAAATTAGAATAGGCTCTTTGTTATATTTTTCTTTTTTTCGATTCCGAGGAAAATTAAAATTACTCACACGACTTCCTGTGGGATTTTTTTTCCATCTCCATGTTGTCGAAATAAATAAGATGTTACAATTTACCGTTTCGAAAGAGTCAATAATTTTTTTTTTCTCACAATTATTTAATAACTTTGTTAGAATATGCTATATGTGATCGAGAAAGAAATTGAATCATTTTATTGTATGTAATTGCCCAGTATCCCACCGTACTTCCTGAACATGCAACAAGAATTAATATAAAAACTATGCACATGATGTTTTAATTAAAATACCAAATTACACGCACAATGTGGAACATCTTTTTTAGCTTTGGGACTGGGAATAACATTTTTTCATATTATGACAGAAATGAAAGATTGAGATGACAGCCAAAGTAGATTGCATGGGTCAATAAAACTTCCAGAAAAAACGGTTTCGGTCTAAATTTTCTTTTCTTCAGTTATTGCTAATGTCCAAGAATCAAAGAAGATTCTTCTCTGATTTTGTATAATTTATACGTGATTGTTAGATACTTTTATATAACATATGCATACAACCAAATATGCGCGAGAGCTTAGAGTCTTATTCTCTAAATTTTATTGATCCCCTTTGCTGAAGCTTTTGACTTTACAGTTACATAATATTATTCCAAAATGTTTAAATATTAGATCCATTTCACTGGATTAAAGTATTTGATGTCCTGCACTAAGATATACCCCAATTCTGTTCAGATACCTCAATCAAAAGCAAAATTATTTCCAAATTTACTTAAAATCTCTATTTCTCCTGTTACATTTAAAAACATCCGGGGATAGTCATTCTCGTCTAGGTAAAAAAAGATGATTTGCAATCCCGTTAATTGAAAGGTCAATGAGGGCAAGGTAATTAAAATTCTCTCATTGCTAATAATGCTTTCTGTCTTCTTGGGAAGATCCGAAGCTTCTTTCGCACAGCTTCTTCTTCTTTTTCTCTCCATATTTGAGTACAGTTATGTTCTCTGAGTTCACGTCCACGGTCGGTCACGACGTTCGCCTTTCTCAGGATTATTTTTCTCTTGTTTTTGGGGAGGAGTTACGGGGCTTGGGACAAATCGCTAACAATTACAAAAATGGTCTGTCTACGTGTCTCAAATCTCAACCTAAGGAAAAAGGTCTTTTTAAAAATTAATAGATAGAAATGACAAAAGATATATTTTTCTTTTTGAGAAATTAATTAAGCTTAGACAAAGCTAGGATAAAATAAAATTTCTTTGCGGATCATTAAAGTCAATTCAAAAATCAGATTTTTTTAAAATGATTAATTATGATTAATACTAAAAAAAAAAAGAAATATATCAAACGAGGCCAAAAATTAATAAATGATTCATTTCGAATTTCTCTAATAAATCTTCAAGTAATTATTTCCTACATGTCTATGAATATAAATTATAAATGCATTCGTGACTATATGTGTGATATTTATTTATTACTCACTTTATTAATGAATCATCCTTATTGAAAACACTTTTTAAGGATATCCCACTAGTCTGGTTTATCATTGATTTTGTGGAATTAATAAATATCTTTTTTTTCTCTCTTTTTCCCCTTTAAACAACGCATACAATACAAGATCAAGATAATCTCTATCTTTGATTTATAAACAAAAACAAACAACCATTTACATGTGAACTAGTATATTATTGTTTTGTTACGAATACATATAGCTTACGTCAGAGAAGGTATGTCTCTCTTTCATTGTCTGTCTGTCAGTCATTTGAATGATAAAGAAGAAAAGCGGTGGCTGGCAAGAGAGGTTCTCTGTCCTGAACGGGCATTGAACCGAGGGCCAAGGAGGTTCGCGTCGGAGAGCGTGACCGAGTGAGTGAATTGAGTGAGTCTCTTGCGTTCAGCACTCAGCTTAAACGACTCGCTTGGCCGACTCAAATCAAGCTTACCTACCGAGCTACCTCCTTCTTCTTCTTTCTCTTCCTTTTCTTTAATCTTCAGAGGCGGAAATCAAATATCCCACCTGGAACCAATTACATACCTTGAACAGCATAGCCAATCTATATAAACGCTAGAAGTAACTCAAGAATATCAGAAAAATTGAGGCATAGAAACGCAAAAGTTTTACGACGAATAGACCAAATGATTCGTATAAAGGGGATAGGTCATGAAACCTGGAAAGATTTTGTAGAGAACTCTCTATGCCTATGGAATATGCAACACTTGAAAAAGTTGGGGGATTCGAACTTTTCTCGACCTTTTGACTTAACAAATCTGCCAATTTGAAAGCGAAAATTTTCTTATTTTTAATTACAGTAAAAAACCTCTTAACCGACCTGGTCGAAACAGAGATCCTGGCGCGGATCTGCCACCCACCCGTTTAGCATTTCGTGAAAAATTGATTTTCATTCATTTTCATCACCGTTTTTGTTTCCCTAATTCGCCCATTTTTCTTTTTTTAACAGATCTCAAGCATATGTATTAAAAGATAGACTGGGAAGCAAGCGAGTAAACAAACTCGGGAAGTCCTTCCCCCTCCCTCTTCACCATCTAAACGAACATATAGAACAATGTTGCACCACACCGTTTAATTAATATACAAAAAAAAAAAGTAATTTATATATAATATATGTAATAATAAAAATAATCTAGAATAAATATATGTAATTTATATTACCAATGGGATAGGCCGGTTAATCCTAGGACCGGTTGATCCAAGGCCGGATAAGAGGGATAAGAAGAAAAATCTGGGTGACTGGTCCACACACACAACTTTCTCTTACCCTTCGGCAAGAGAAAGTTGTGTACTGTGCTTGTCACACCAGATTTTTGTGTTGAGATATATTTAGTTTCCGACTGTAGGGTATCCTAGCTCTTTCCGTTCTTGAGATATTTTGTTGACAGACAGACACACACACAGAGAGAGACCATGTCGCGAAAACCACTTTTTTGGATTCAGGGGACCTCAAAACGTGTATATCCATCAAAATCTCGACATCGAATTTTTGACATCAATCCAATACTTTCTCTCTCTATAGGGAGGGGGGACCATGCAGTGAGGCTAAACGTACAGTCTGTTTCTCGCTCTATTTCTCAAGATATTGAGGTCTGATCTTGCTACCTAGTACCCCATCTACAGCTGTAATGTTGAGAAAGTTCCACTGATCCATGGTGTACCTCGGATTATTGTGAAAAAACAATGTTTTGGTGAATTTTCTTTTTAATTTTTTGCGTTTAAAATAAGAGGTGACTTGAGAACTTTTACTTACTAAACTAGTTTTATGAATTCATAAGCAACTCTCTTTCTTCAGCTATCTTTTTGATACCAAGTGAATAACAAGTTAGGCTAAGAATTTTGGAGGTTAGGACATAAAATCGCCACAAGCTACATGTTGGGGGCTAAACTGTCCCAGAAACGTTAGAGAGAAAAAATCCAACATCGAGAAGAAGATTGTAAAAGTAAAGCTCGGTGAACTTCTAAACCAAAGAACACAAGTTTCAAGACAAGGGTTCTGTAAATCAAGTAGCCGAAGAAAAATTAAGTTTGAAGATGATGGTTCAGGTGCTGTATGGCGCAGGGTGGGTGGGTCCATTCGGCTTGGTGCTGCAGAGCCTGCTGATAAATTGTTTCTGATTCTTGTTTAAACAAATAAATTTAAAATTAATTAATTAATTTATTTTTTTTTTTCATTTCTTTTATCCTTTCATGTTATTTTCTTGTTGTACGATATAGCCCCTCCCGTTGTACGAATAGCCCCAACCTCCGGGCTAATCCGTACAAAGACACATTTTTTTGAAATTAATTAAAAATACTTATCAGTGGCATAATGTCAATTTCTTTGTTTGTAGTGGGTAGCTAATGAACTAAATTACATGTTGTATTTTCTCATAATTTTAACTCAAAATTCTCTCCAGCTACAACTATTCTCCCTTAGTGTACGGCATAGCCCCGCTCTCCCCTATATTAACATATATATATATATAGAGGTAAGAGAAAGTAAAAAAGAATTGAAAGAAATTTTTGTTTATTAAAAGGAATATACACTAAGAAATCAAGTAATTGACTTTGAAATGATTGGCAGGTTCTAGTCTCATATTCTTAGCGTCTTTATTTCGTGTTGCCTATTCCATAGGCGAAGACAATTCATTAGAAAACCTCTCGATGGTATATTTTTTATAAGATTGCTCTAAATATTTTAAAACATTAATCCCATATTAACTTCAAAAACTTTTATTTTAATATTATGAGGGATTAGAACTCACTTTATTAATTTGCAAAAAAGCATGTTAAAAACTTCTTATGATTCAACTTGACAAGTATAAAATCCAGGACTTTATTCTTCTATTCATCAACGACCGAACAAAAGAGCTTTTATAAAATTTATTCATTTACATCATGAATGTTTTAAGAATTAATTTATTAATTTTAAACATTAAAAATACTTTGTTATTTTTATTCACTTCAATTTTTTTATCATGTAAATTTTTATTTATTTAAATAAATAAAATTTCATTAGCATAAAAGGGAAATAATAAAAAATTTTCAAATTGCCTGATTTTAAGGATTTATAATATAATTAACCTACTTAAACATATTTATTAGGCCTAGGTCTCACGTTTTGTGTTCATCTGGAAATGTTTTAAAAAAGGAAAAAAAAATCCATTTTCCGTACTTTATTGTGTTCTATGAAATGAAATGATCATTTCGCAAAACAGTTACGACCCGTGACTTCCTCCCTCATTTGATGATGTCTCAAGTTGAGTTGTTTGTTGTTCTTAGTTGTTGCTGCCATTTTCATTTCATTTTGCAATTTCATTTTTCAGATTCTCTAACAAAACACAAATTGCATATCCTCTTTATTTCTCTTTAAATATATTCTATTACCGAGAGAATGAGAGTACATTTGTTTATTTTTTTAATGCTCGTATAAAGTTGTCTAGTCATTTTGGGGTAATATTCGACACTTTTTCTAATTTGCATAATGTATATGAATATCATCGTTGCTTCTCCCTTTCGTGTGAAAAATTGTTGTTTAGAATAAGAGATGAAAGAGAGAGAGAGTGTAGCAAATGTCATCTTTAGAAAATAATATATGAATACTTAAAAAGTAGCTAATAAAAAGACGCCATTTTCCTTTTTGATGATTGTTAAGGTCTTCATTATTTAAATATACATATTTGGATATTGAAAGGTGTTAATTATTACATATAAGGCACAAGGGAAGGAATCATTATCTAATCACTCGTCATTGTTCGTATTTGATGAATTATAGAGAAGTGTAATTACTAGGGAATATATTGAGAAACAAGTTTGTTTGTCTCTCAACCAATTTCTGAAATAAGATCTATATTGCTTTTGAAATCAATCTGGACATTTTTTAATTTTTAGTTAGATTTGTTTTAATTAGGTACAGTCGTCGCCAAAAGTGCCTGATGTTTTAATTTTATTAAAATAGTATTTATTACTTTAAATAAGCGAAAAATGTAGGTACCGCCGGGAGTCGCACCACGGTTCTGGCGATTTGTACTCAACATGCCCTTCTACTGATTTCGCTTATTTAAATTAATAAATACTTGGTTATATGTTTTTCATAATTACTTCATGAAATATATAATTCTTTATTTATAAATAAGTCATCTTTTTTTAATGCAACTAAAGTAGAAAAGCTACTTCTAAAGGCGGCTACACACGTAACTGCAAACTTGACCAGCATGCAAACTGTAGCGTCTGTAGGAGAATTATTTCAAGCATTTTAATTGTGCAAGCCGCTTGATGCTCGATTGAATTTTAATCATGCACAAGCATATTTGCGCTAGCAAAATTCTCCGCCATTTTATAGACGTCTTGACATTTGATATTTGTTTAATAATATATTAATTCATTTAATATTTCAATTTAAATATTAATATTTATTGTATCTCTGTTTAAAGCAAATGAGTATTTCTTGTTATCTTCGAATAAATAACCTTTCGAGTTTGACATTTTCAGGTTAATTTTCGGCATAAGCTGTTGCTTGCACAAGCATTCTTGTGACGTGTTGTGCCGAAGGGAATTTGTGCATAAAGATTGCACATGCATGATTGTCAAGTTTTCAGTTACGTGCATAGGCGCGGAACTGGGGGGGCGTCCCCCTCATCCACAGGAGGGCGGGGGCATTTCTTCTTTTTTTCTCCTTAGACAACACATCCGATGGCTAAGCATTTTGGTTGCCTAAGCTCAAGGCTCCACTCTTGAGCACATCAGGCACTTGTGGACTGACTATATTTACATGAGGGTGCACATCTCTATCTCCCCGAAGAAAAATCCATAAATTACCCTTACGACTTATACTGTATAAATAATGAGATGTTAGGATATTAGCACCACAAATAAAATAAAAAGTTTTTTTAGACTATCGACTTCGGTTTATTATATTATTATTACTTTTTATTAATTATTAATATTATTTGAGATTCCAACTAAGGATTCCTTTTTATTTACCCGATATGGTAGTCATCTACCGGCACCCTCTGAATTTACATCATTTCCTCTATCTCACCCCTCCTCATTATTATTTTAGACAAAAAAATAATATTAATACAGTTTTTGCTCTTTTTTGCTGCTGTCACTTCCTGATTATGATTCCATTATCATACTACAAGTAATTATATATTATATACCCTCATTTTTTTTTCTAACCGTGAAATAGAATATTCACGTCAATAAATATAAGTCATTTTGGGTTCAAAAACCTGCGCCACACACACATACACACTTACATTCACGATCCGCTAAGTAACCTAGGAAATGATCTCGAACGGTTTTTGATTCGCGATATATATCTCGATATATAATATAATATTTTTCAATATTGAATCGCCTCAGGGATGAGTTGCAATTACCACCAATAAGTTTGAATTCTTTTTTTGCCTTCCCATTTAGTTTGTCGTCCAATTCTCTCTCTCTCTCTCTCTCTCTCTCTCTTTTTTCCTCTTCCAAGTTGTTCTTGATTCAATTCCTGTCTCATTTGCGAACGACTTAACCCGATTTGTGGATGTTTAGAAAGTTCCTACCGGTTTTTTATCTCTCTCTCCTCTTTCTTCCTTTTATAACTCAGATGACGAATGCAGTCAATGTGTAATTATTTTTATACAATATATAACTAAATAAAAATAAAGTTACCCCTAGTGGATTTTTTAAAATAAACTGAGCGAACGAGTTGTATAAAGAAGCATACCATAATTATACATGAATAAATAGGCGTATGTTAAATCACAAATATAAATTTTTTATCAGACTTAATCAATTTTCTCTTTATTTCTATTTCAATTTTCTACTTTTAAAAAATTTATGGAAATTCTGGTCAATTCAAATTTATATTTATTTTGTTAGGATTCAATGTAGGATGGTGGGCCTCCCTAAAAATTAATATAAGTTCTGAAATTTTTTATTTATAACTCGATTATTATAAAATTATTTTTATTTTTTGTCTTTATCAAGCACGTGGCTAATTTTTTTTGTTTATTTCTCTATATACGCGTCTGCCCTTTATTGAAATCAAGAGGAGGGGAGGGGGGCGGGCAAAAAAGATCAACATGCGCCAAACAGATGTCATGCAAGCAAGCAGCAGCACATCATGATGATGATCTAATATCATCTTGGATCTCGCTTTTGGGATCTTCCCACGGTTTTCTTCTTTCTCGTGACTTGAACTATATTTAGGGAGACAAAATAATGATAGACTTGATGATTTATTTTATTTATATTCTGTCAGAATGAATATTCAGATTATATAAATTTAAAAAGTAAAAATCAAAACTGATTTTATTATTCATTAATGAAACATTTATTTTAGTGAATATGTTGTTATAGCCTTGATTTTTGATTCGAATTCTATCAGCAGATCATTTCGATTTGTAAGAATATTTAGAGATGAATCAGGCTTTACAATTTATGTAAATTTTATATAATATCAAGTATGTATGTATGTCTATTTCGTCTTTAAACATACTACTAACCTTCAAACAGGTCTATTCTCTAAGCAAAAACGTTAATTTTTAACATCTGAAATCAGCGTTAATTCATTTTAACATCCCTTTGCCTTTTATTGCTATTCTGTAAGCAAAAACTTTAACCCCAAAGCGTTAACATTTAGTCAATAGTGTTAAAAATAATGTCATTTCCAGGGGTGCCTTTAATATTTTAACGCCGTATTTAATGCATAAAAATGACGTATTTAACCTAAAAAGTAAGGTTATAATTTTGACAGCTTTGAGATAAAAGCAACATGTTAACGTAGCATTTTTTAACGCTGGTGCAGAGGGGTGTAAAAACATGAACAAGCAAAAAACAGCTATCTTCATATTGTTCGTTATCACCTGTTGCTAAAAAGTAAAATGTTAACGTCGCTGTTAAAACTTTGTTTAGGTAATATAATTTTTTTAACGCTGGTGTATTACTTTACTTTTTAACACCCAATTTATGATGTTAAATTTTAACGTCTGCTTTTAGAAAATAAACCTGAATATTGAATATCATTTTATTTTTAAATCAGTTTCAACAATAAATCACCATGGTAACCTATTGTTGAAATTTATCAACATGAACTAATTTGGACATTATTGTCAATATTATTTAATTTTTAAATGGTGATATCACTTGTTTCTAGTACTGATTCGTTTCACTCTCATCAGAATCTGGATTTTATTTTTCGGTAAACATCAATCAACTTGACAGAGCAAAAAAGGTCATGCCATCCTTCTTTTTGTGACCATTCTCTATGTACATATCAATTTGGAATAATTAAAAACTTAATTACAAACAGAAAAGACGTGCATGATTCAACTGGGAGGGGCGACCAACAGGCAGCTGTATCATTCAACTCTTCTTTTCTAAGTGACATTTGCTCTTTCTTTTTTTTAACTCTTTCGACTTATCCCGCAATAAAATAAATCATTCTATGATATGTTAATAATTCTAAACATTCCACCTGAAAAACAAACAAATAAAATATGTAGAATCCCAAGAATTCAACAAATTTATTTGACTTGTCAACAACTACAGTACTAAATCCCTTTACCTTCCTAAATTTTTATTTTTCTCCCTTTGCTATTTCTCCTTTGAAGTTAAATCTGTTATGATTAGAACATTAATATAATTAAAATTTCATTTATAATGGAGCACTTGAAAATATTAGAACGGTTTCAATGTTTGAATGTAATCAGGAAACACTATTAACGAGCTCTTAGTTAGTCTTCTAGCTTGCTGGAAAACTAATTGGCTTGTTAATTACTCTCAAGAGCATCTCTCAATCTCCTAAAACCAAAAGTTTTAACTTCTTTTTAAATAATAAATAAATACCTATAAAAAAAGCCATCTTGAAAAATATTAATTATTTATGCAATAAGATTTATTTATTTATTTATTAGAATAGTGTACTAGTATCATATTCCCGGAATTAATTTTTTCTTTCTCAAAAGTACATTCACTTAGAAATTCAATTCCTTTTTATGATCTATTAAAAAGTGTTGAATTTATCCACACTAATTCGATATTTACATCGTTTGATGGAATTATTTGTACAATTTTTTTATTTTTTTTTTTTCTTATAAGATGATGGCTTCCTCAAGAGGCAATGGAGATGGATTGCTTATATATAGAGAAAGAAAATGGGAATCAAAGGCCTCAAAGCAGTTTCTTGTTTCTGTCTGTCGTTGAATGAATTATCATCATGCTCATGTTTCTCGGTTCTTGGACGATCTCTCTTTCTCGTTTTTTTTTCTTTCGTTCTTTCTTTCTCTGAAGTGGAAGGAAAAAAGAGATGGAGGCCTCGTTTGTCCATCCGACGACCGAATCTAGGCCAACAAGCTAAAAGGAAATAGGAGAACAAACATCAGCTCTTTGGGTCGATTAGAAATCGTTGCAACCACACCATTGAAGGGGGGAAGGTAGAGGGGGGAGGCTCTAATCTGATCATTTGCTGAGTTTGTTATTGTGCTCCTTTTCTGCTCACTCGCTTCTTGTTGTTGGAAGAGAAAATGCTCTTAAAAAGAACTAAATAAAAATTATAACCACTTCTCGTGAAGTGACCTAAGAACAGTATCTAGAAATAGTGGATTTTTTATTCTTACTCTTCTCAACCTGATTTCAGAAATACATGTTTTTTACGTTGATCAAATTGTTAATTTCTATATATTCTGATAATTTTTGTTTTTAATACAAATCCATATATTAAAATACTTTTCCCATTCAAAGGTAACGATTCGACCGACTTCCTTAAAATACTCGTTCATTTCGTTCATTTTTGTTTATTAAAACTTTTGGTGTTTGTATTATTATCATTATTATGGGAGTTTTAAATTAATAACCACATTTGTATTAAATTGCCTATTTATTAAAAAATATAACGTTTTCGACTGCTTATTCTGCAGTCTTTTTTAAGTACTTTGCACTTGCTCGTGAACTATTCTAGTTCACTTGAGTCGTTCTTTTTTATTAAATGTTTATTTTTTATTATATGATCTAATAGTTCTTTTTTAATTACGTCATCAAAGATATTTTTTTGTTTTATAAAATTATATAAATTGAGCGATATTATTTATTTCCTTATTTGAGCATTCGATTTAATTTTATTCCCATTCATTTTTTAAAACCTTTCCCTTTATGGTTGAGATTTATAATTTTGAATTAATCATAATATATTTCCTCGCCCCCCTCCTAAAAACCTTGAGTAAAGACAACATAATAAACATTAAACTCAGAAGTTGTCTATGTCTGTCAGTCACTCTGTTTATTCTCTTTCTCTCTCTGTTTCACACTCAGGTTACCTCCTTTATTGCCTATCCTCATTATTTATGCAATATTAATATATTAAACGACGAGTAATTAAGATTTTAATTTGTCTTTTGTGTGCTTTTTGATTAAAAGAAAAATACTCTCCTTGACACTTGGGTTATTTTTTAACGTGAGAATTTTTTAAGTTATGAGAATTATGAGTTGGAAACAATTTTTTTGTCTCATAAATGAAGTGGTTCTTTTATTTAATTTAGGATTGAATGATTAATTAACGAGTTTTTTTTCCTTCTCCGATGCTAGAATTAAGATAAATACCATCATCAAATCTTATTAATAATAATATGGTGGTATTATTTTTAATTATAAATTTTCAACATTAAAAACAAAGCCGCCGATAAGACTTCGGGTTGCAGCCAAAAAGAAAAGATTCTGAATTCGTAACAAAATTCCGGAGACGTTTCGGAGCAATTTATTCATGCTTCATTATCAGTCCTTTCTAAAGGAACATACCATCAAGAGAAAAGATATTGGACATATGGCGGTTACCTGCCATAAGGCTCAAATGCCAGGTAGCCGCCATATTATCCAATATCTTTTCTCTTGATGGT
>JAKCPI010023922.1:0-12199 GCA_023213315.1 Euborellia annulipes | reverse complement strand
ATACAAATTTTAAGTAAAAAATAAATTTTGTCATACATATTAGGTAAAGCCTTTTTTTGACGATTTCCTAGTCACAGTTATTCACATACAAACAAAACCCCCCTACAAATATTATGTCGCAACATACAACTACCCCCGCCCACTCCCCCACCGAATAAAATTTCTTGTACAAAATTCATATCATTTGAGAAAATAATTCGACCTTTTTTTTCCCCTAAAAAAATTTTATAAATCCAACTTTGAATTGTTATGTCCCCCCGGTCCCCATGTCACAATTAGTAACGTTTTGTCCATCCCCCCCCCTAACGCGTTACGTAATTATGCACGACTCCTAAGCTGTATTATTATATAGGCAAGCATGGATCTTTACGGCTCTGAAGAGAAGAAAGAGTTCACAGGGCCATCAATAAAGTGTATATATATATATATATATATATATATATATATATATATATATATATATAGGTAAGAGAATGTAAAAAAATGTGATTGGATAATAAAGAGCCAATAAAGTTTGTCTATTAGTTATTTTATGATTGAGGGAGGGATTTAGAAAAAAAGAAGGCGGAAAAAAAAAAAATATTTTTTATAAAAGGAATTTAACTCCTCCCTTTAATAATAAAATAATTAAATAAATTTATTTGTTATTGGTCCTTTCAAATAACCAATCAAAATAGAGAGAAAAGAACAAAAAATAAAATGGAGGATTTCTTTTCTCTTTTATTTTAAAAAGACATTTTTAACTCTTTAGTAATATTTTTACAAAGAAAAGTTATTTAAAATTTTATTGAGATCTGTTTGACCCCAAGTGTAATCACCCCGAAGGGTGCTTTCCGTCTATTTAAATAATATTCATATTAAATTATATTCTGAGTTGAAGAAAAGGCGTGAGGATCTTCGTTCCTGCCGGGGGCCCTACGACCCCACACTTGCTTTTTCCATCAAGAATATAAATTGTTGGCTAATATTTTTTATACGATCGTATCTTACAGCCTTTAAAATTTAAACAACGTATCTATATTTCTATTTATTTATTAAAGTGAAACTTTTTATTTAATTCGGATTTCGGGCAGGTGGAGGGAGAGTTTGAACCCCCATATCCCTTCCCCTGGCTACGGCCCTGATTTTGGCTGTAAATTGTTCCATAGAAAAGCTCTGCGCGTCTCGAAAAGCCGTTAGAAGACCATTGACTACCGAGTTACTCGAGGCGGCAAGAGATGGTGTTAGTTTTTCCCATAGGAATACAAGGGATTTATTCCATTTCATTTGAAATATTCCAGCTAATTAATTAAGGGTAAAAAATAATTATTTTTCAACACAATGATTACTAATTTAATTATCTATAAGATATAGAGCGAATTTTAACAAAAATATCTTTTCTTTAATGGGATTAATCTAAAAAAAATTTATTTTTTTGAAAATCAAAAAAAAAGGCTTCTATAAGTTGTAGTAGATATTTTAAATAGCTTTAATTAAAAAAAAATGGAGGTCGATAGCTTCAAAATTGTGGCCGCGGGAATCTCCCAAAATTAGCACCCCGAGACGCGCACCTTAAAGTTCTCCTTTTAAACAATAGATAGGCAACCTATATACCTTGGAGTGTGATGTTTGTTTGTATTAGGGGTAAATATTTTGTTGATTTTAGTAACTTAAAGAAAATCTTATAATTTATAATTATAATTTACAAATTTTAAATGTATTTTAAGGTTTGGACAAAAGGCAACTAAACTTGGTAGGTATGTAAGATACGTAACAACGTCATTTACAAAAGACTCAGAACTTGATGAGGTAAGAAAGAAATTTTCAATTTTATTTTATAGTGTTCTAATTAATTGATTTAATATTAAATTTTTTTTTTTTAGATTAAAGAATTTACAACGAAACATCAACATTTGTTCGAATCGTCAACTCTTTCTATTAAACAGGCGTTTGAAACGGCCTCTGATAACATTAAATGGCATAAAACCATATTCCATAATCTTAATAATTATTTAGCGCTTCGATTTAAAAAAGTTTAACTTATAATTAAGATAATTTATTTATATAAAATGAAGACATGTAAAAATATTTTTTTATTTATTTTTTTTTTATTTAGGGACGACAAAAGGTCAATATTATATCATCTAAATATTACAAATAAATAATAGGCAAATTACAAAATTTTACATTATATTTACAAATGAATACTAATTAAAAATAAAAAATAAGACTTATAATATATTCTTCTTTAATAATATTATTATATGTACTATTTAAATAATAAGAACAAATGATATTAAAACAAAAAAAAATTAAATAAATAATTTAAAAAAATAACAAATCAGTTTTTAAAATATTAATACTGTAATAAATACGGATTTATTTTATTGAGTTAATTGAAGTTATCCTTATATTTTTTTTTTAATGGAAAAATATTAAATTGCCTGTACAACATTTTTTACCCTTTCGCCTGTTGAGCGCAATTAACCGGTATAAATACCGCTCGTTGATTTCTGGATAATCTTTATAATTTGTCCTGCATCTCAATCTGCAAAGTAAACCTCCGGTTATAAAACGCCAAGATGCTAAACATTTTTTATAAACTACAAAAAAAAAAAACAATTAAAGAATAGCAACCGGTTTTGCAAGAATTTTCAACCGGTTACGTTCCATGACCTCTACAAGTGAAGTTAAAATTTACCAAAAAATTTTTTTTATAAAGTAGAATAAAATAATAAATGAATGTATTTCTTCCTATAGATTTGAGAAAATAATTGAATATTTAATTTTAAATCTTTTGAGATTGAATAAGAGTTTCGTAAATTTTTTTTAGTGTACAACGAGTTACACGAGTCATTCCATACTAGTTTTTTCAACAGAGAAAGACTAGCTATAGTTACGGATGCTGGACTTATAGTTGTGTTTGTAACTATAGTATTGCCGAGAACCCAGAGGCGATATATTAGTTCGGGCTCTTTCCTCCTCCCCCTCAAAAAAAGTTTAAATTTTAAATCCGAATATAAGCGCTTCAGAGGAAAAAAAATATTTATTTTCAATGAATAATTAAGAGTTAGAGTTTAAAGGTTCAGGCTCCCTTAGAAGGAAAATTTTTTTAAATATTTCCTTTTCTTGAAGAGACCGGTCCCCGTCGATTTATCCCCTTCTAACCCCCCTGCCTACTGCCCTAAGGGCCGGTCTTTTCATCTTTGGGTAGCACGTTAACCTATGGGTAGTGTGCAATGCAGAAACCCTGTTCCAGGGAATGAACTCTCTTCAGTATTAAAGGTTTTTTGAAGTTTTCTACTTAATAAAGACATAAAATATAAAAATTATTAAAAATAAAAATTGAAATTAATTCAAATAAATATTATAAGTTAAAATAATTAATTTTAAAAAAATTATTTTTTTTACTAAAATTTAAAATTTGAAATGCTTTAGTTGAAGCTCGTCTCGCCAGAGTGCGCCAGAGGGAGTTGGCCAACCCTCGAACATGGTTTCAACTCGGCTATTAGAATATATTCAAATAATCATCTTCAACACCTTGCCAAATATCCTAGAAATATAATCCTGACTGACATAAAATGAATAATAACAAAAAAAAGGGATAGATTGAAGAATGCCTCTGTTATTTTTATGCGTGAAGTTAGAATGCTGAGTGCCAGGCTTGTGTTCCTAATATCACCCCTTTGCTAAATCGTACCCAGAGCTTTTGGCTCCGACTAATTTAACAGAGAGCTTGGCTAAAAATTCAACATATATACATATACATATACTCCAAGGCTGGGTTATGCAAATAAAAAAGCAAATGGCTGCCTCAGTTACCAGTGGACCTAACCTTTTGCATATTGTAAAATAGATCACATCTCATCACTTTATTGATAAAATAAGTTGAATCAAAATAAAAATAACAAATATATCTACTTCTTTTTTAAATAAAATGATGCGATGTCATATATTTTACTATAAGAATAAAAATGAAGAGGGTTTCTGCACTACAAAAAAAAGCACTTTAACAGACACTTCGCTAACTACCCAAACATGAAAAGACCGGCCCTAAGTATACTAACTAGCATACAGAGATCTTAAAAAAATTTATTCTAATATAATCTTTTTATTTAGGGTTACCGGCAAGGGGATCTATTCTCTGTGACTCGGGCCCTTTCAGCTTCATCCCTTAATTCCTAATTTAAATAAAAATAAAAATTAGAAGAAGAAGACAGACTTATTTTTTAGTTCAAAATTCCTTTATTCGTACTCTGTCCACATCATAGGCGTAGCCAGGGGGAGGGGTTCAGGGGCCCAAGCCATGACTAGATATTTAATACAAATTATATTTCATATAGGGTAAGGGAAAGTCAAATATAATCATTTACTCTAGCTAAAAAAACAAACCAAAATGATTTATAAATACCCTAAAATAATCTTAAATTTTTGAAAAAAATTTCTTGATCCCCCTGTCAAAAATTTCTGGCTAAGCCAATGGTCCACATTACTAAACATCACCCAAGTCAATCTTGTTCTGAATATGGTTAATGATCTTGAAACGGTGACAGGGTATGAATAAATGAATTTTGGGCCTAAAAATACTATTTTTTATACCTTTTCTAAAAGAGAAAATTATATTTTTTTTCATTTCTCTGAGATGAGGGGCGGTCCTTTGATCTTCATTAAAAAAAATATATATTTAAAATATTTTTCTCTTTATAAATGTATAGGCCTCTATAAATATATTCGGATTTAAAAATTTGGGTGTAGGTGGGGGAGGGGAGGTAGAGCTGTCTATATAAATACAAAATTAAAAAATAAATATTTTTTTGAATGCGTGAGTAGAACTCAAATATAATTGTTCAGTTCTGATTGCCTCTTCGTGCTTAAATGGTTGCATGCGGCAAGTTTAAAATAATAAATAAATGGTCAAAATATAAAAAGAAATCAGGATGATGAACTCTGTCCGGCTCTTAAAATTATCATACGGCTTTTGGGTGGCATAGAGCTCGACAGATGCAAATAAATATTATATTTAATAACTATATCGCGCCAAAAACATTTAAACTCATGATTATTTTAATTATTATATTTTTATGAATTTAAGTTTTACTTGAAAAAAAAAAGATAATATATATAATATCAAATATTTTACTTTTCAAACACATTTTCAAAGAGTTATTTGAAAGCAATGTGCAAAATCAGGCATTTTCACAAGAGCATGACGAAACTCCAAAGCAGTAACTCCTCCAGTTTGGGCCAAATCCATTTGACTTAAAATCTAAAAAATAAAAATATTATTATTATTTATAATTTGTTTGGAGCTTTTCGTTTCGGCAGGGGTGAATGGATTTAGGTGTTGACATTTTAAAAATTTACATACTTCTTGTGCGATGTACTCTTTGGAATTATAGTCTAAATCATACTTTCCGGTGATTGATTGAATTGTCATTATGATATCATTAGAGCCGATAATGCCATCATTATCGAAATCTGAAAAAGAGAAAAATGAAAACATTCTTATTATTAAACAGAATGTTGTCCTGATTTTTTAAATCAGCTCAGAAATTAAATAAGAACTAGTTGGAAAAGTTAGAAAAACAGAATCATCGCAGGCTGTGAACAGTGCTGGATTAAACAAAATGGAGGCCCGTAGGCACCCCCCCCCCCCCGTTCAAAATGTCTTCACGGGGCTCGTGGAAAAAATCGAAATTTATACACATTTTAAAAATTTTCATAAATCATTTCCCATTGAATAAAACATATAATTTTAAAATATGTTTATAAAGAGCCCCCTAAAATCTTCAAACATGATTCGCCCCCCCCCCCCAATATAGTATAGCGTACATTTGAAATAGAGAATTTATTCAATAAATTGAATTTTATGTTGGTTAGCTCAGGGGTCCACATCTTGTGGGTACGTGGATGGCGACCACGAGCTGCCCTAGCTGAGACTGGCATTACTTCTGTTATTTGCATGTCAGTCTCTTCCCTTCTATATTTTCAACAGGCGTCAGACCGTGCGACGGGCCGGTCTATACCTTTCCCGTCGCAAAAACCCATGAATGACAAATTCCGCCAACCCCGCACTGCAGGAATAATAAGGCGAAAAAAGAGATTTTTATGTTGGTCTTTATCTATGAATCCTTTGCTGAATTATGGTCCTGATTAGAATTCTTTTTAAGAGTATTTACAACTATTTTCATTAACTATTAATTGATGATTTTCTTGAAGAGTAAACATACCGAACATTTTAAAAGCCCACGCAGATTTGACTTCTTCAGGACAATTTGATGACAACGCAGAGAACATGTCCAATAAATCTTCAAAACTGAGCAGTTGATCTTTGTATGAAGAGAAAATCCAAACCAATCGAGGCCAGAAAGGATTTACCTATATCATTTAAAGTAAAATAATAAATTTTATAATTCGAAGAGAAGTTGCTGTTGATGTTATGGAATGGAAAAGAATAAGTACAGGTGCAGCAAATGAAGAGAGCCTTTGGATGCCAAATGCCGAAAAGGAGACGTTTCGGACAAAATTTATTCGTCCATCTTCAGTCCTCGCTACAAAAATATACAAATTTAAATAAAACAACACTGTTGCGAAATTCAATTACAATGGATCTTACTTGGCTTATAAATTAATTAGGCACAAAGTTGTCATTGTTGTTTTGGCACGAATTTGTGCGCATTTTATAAAAAAATATACATGCGCACAAATTCGTGCCAAAACTAACAATGACAACTTTGTGCCTAATTACATTTATAAGCCAAGTAAGATCCATTGTAATTGAATTTCGCAACAGTGTTGTTTTATTTAAATTTGTATATTTTTGTAGCGAGGACTGAAGATGGACGAATAAATTTTGTCCGAAACGTCTCCTTTTCGGCATTTGGCATCCAAAGGCTCTCTTCATTTGCTGCATCTGTACTTATTCTTTTCCATTCCAATAAATTTTATTTATAGTCAAATAATTTCCGAGACCTATATATATGAATAAGCTATTAATATTTGGACCGTTTATTTTGAAAGTGGTGTAAGTCCATTTTTTAAAAAATTGATATATCACATAATTTGTGCTTAATTTAATGTAAATTTTTTATGTATAAATAGTTAGTGGTAAATTTCTTAAAAAATTCCCATGTTTTGTGCAATTGGTCGGTAAAAGAAATTACGTAATCATTGATTATGATAGTGGTGTAAGTCCAATTTGAGATAGGTATCTTAGCAGATGTTTGTCTGTCATTAGCCACAGGATTATTATTATGTAATAAATCAATGTAGAAAACATAATAAATTCATTTTATTATTATTATTTTGTTTGGAATAGATTATTATTATTATTATTATTGTTTGCAATAAGTCGCACCAGCTACTAAGGCTATACGCGCTTTTGGAATAGAATTCTACTCTTTTTACTTTCTCTTTTTTTATACTTTAGTTCCTTGTTATAGATAACCAAAATATCAGATCACAACAAGGGTTGCCTATCTCTAGGCTAGGGTGTTATTTACGCCCCTGATCTAATGGTTATTATACATTTTTCATAGAGCCCCCTTTTGCCTCCACCTGAATCGCATCACTTGTGATTTATTATACCATTCAAAATTGCAAGATCCTTTCAAAAATAATTTCAATAATAAAATAAAATAATTTAAAAGAAATTGATTCAAGTTACTTAAATTTTTTCCGCTGCCCCCCTCTGCCTGAGGTCCTGCTTGTAGCTAGTTTTCTTTGTTGTTAGGGGGACTCCTAATACCCATTATTTACGAGTCTAATGCAATTTTTTAAATAAATGCATTTTTCAAAAAGCAAAACCTTTAAATTTCACTCTCTTTAAGCGTCGCGTAGGCCTAATGAGCTATCTAAGGGTGCATACACATCTGCGCTCTGCTCCGCTCGCGAGCACCATGTTCGTTGTTTTGAGATGCTCGCGAGCTGCTCGCCGCGATCCATCTCTTTGGATCGAGGCAGGTTCGTCAAAATAAATAATTTCAACGAACATGGGACGAGCAACGAACACGAGCCGCGAACTGCTCGCGAGCGGAGCAGAGCGCAGATGTGTACGCACCTTAATACTATAGGCCTTTGTTTGTAATGGCAAACAATAGATAAAAAAAACTTGCCTTAAATTCTGGAAACATCAAAAGAATTTCTTCAGGTTCGAATCTATGAAATGGAGTTTTTTTCATTATTTCAGGATAATAATCAGTGAATCTTTTTAATATTCTTAAAAAAAAAAAAAAAAAGATTTTAATTAAGAAATAAAACAAAATAAATTTGATATTTACTTTAAAATTTCTTGCTTATGTAAATATGTTAACACTTGATATTCTTCTAAAAAGCTCTTCAGGAATGTCTTTATTTAATTTCTGACCCATGTCTACGAACTATATGCCTAACAGGTGGAAATCAATTGCTTTCTCGTTCTCTCTACTAAATCACTAGATAAGACTTACATTATCTTATCTTTTTGTTTTATCCATAGAAACATTATTTATTTCTTGATAAAAAAATTAGGCAACCAAGTTGCAAAACTTATTGGGCAGTGGTCTAGTGCAGCGTTTCCAAAAACTTTTTTGACCGCGGCCCGGTACGAAGTTTTAAAATTTTTCGAAAAAAAAAGCATTTATGCAAAAAACAAAGTTTTAAACTATATATAAATACCCTCTTTGCCACTATTCTTACAGTCTAACTTTTGTAAATAAAAAAGTAAAAATAATATGTAAATTTTTTTTTTGTGTTTTACAATTTTTTTCTAGCGACCCGGCAAAATTTTTCTATGTCCTGGTGCAAAATTTAATTTAGCACCCAGGGAAAAAACGATATTTAGTTATATTTATATATAAATATAGTTATAGTGGAAAATTTATCGCGTGGGTCGATAAAAATTAAGGGCCATAGCCTGAAAATAATTTCGGGGGGGGTGTTGATTTGGTGGGACAGTAGAAAATCATAAAATCGTTTTAATAAAATAAATAAAATGCTGTTACTTATCATATATATTTATTAGAAAACCATTACCAGAATTTTGTTTGTAGTGATTGATTAATTATTATGTTGTGTATAACAACAAAGTAAGACGGGCGCACTAAAATAAATCTTTTTTTATTTCGGGGGGAGGGGGATCAATCCCCCTTGATCCCCCCCCTAGCTACGACCTTGTCGTGATATAAATCTGTTGATTTTTATTCCCTGTTATAAATTTCATTCATGTGATTTGTTAACCAAATTTTTTTTAATCTGTTTGGAAATATTTTTTTGAATATAGCTTTGAATGATAGCAATGTATCTTATAGTTATTTATGTAGGTAAATGTGAATTATAATGAGAAAAAAATTAAAATCTCTACTCTGAAATTATATTTTTTTCTTTTTTTTAATACCCTATGCTTAAAAAAAAAAAAATAAAAAAAAAAATTCTCAGCTTGTGTTCTGCTTCGGTCGCCCCCGAACTGTTCAGAGGGAGGCGGTTGGTAAAAATAAAAGCCCCAAAGGGCTCCCAAATTAATTTTTAAGGGGGCCCAAACCCTTCCAAACGAAAAGGTTTTTGACCGAAGTAAGCAGAACCGAAGACGACACTAGTGTAAAAACAACTTGCAGGGGTCCCGATCTAATTCTTTCGGCCTTTCGGTTGCAGTTCGGTTTCCTTAGATTAAAAAAAATTTAAAACATCTAGGGAATCAAAACAAATAGCGCGCGCAAATGAAAAGAACGAAAGAATCATGAACGTACAGCTAATGTCATGCGAGTGAACTAGGGAAATGTCAGATTCTCTCTCATAGGTGCCAAATTTGAAATTTTCTTTTAATTCTATTCACAAATATTCAAATAATTAATTAATGAAATTCAATAAACGATTCTATTTCAATTTGACTAGTCATAGATCAAAATAATAAAATATTGAATATATTTTTAATTACAATTAATATTGTTTATTAATTATTATTATTCCATAACTTAAGTAACCTTAAAAAAAATCATATTATTTTGACACGAGTTTTAAATATCCGCGCTCATTTCCCAAAGTCCACTTCTTCAGATATTTACAATTTTTCCATTGCACACAAAAGTCATTTTATTTTGTTAATTTTAAGGGATAATATAATTATTTTTTAAAATCAGTGAAATGGCACTCCCAAGCGATTCAAACTGGAGTAAAACAAGTCAGGCCGATTTTATCTGTGAGTAAAATTGAAGCCAGAAGAAGAGTGCTAAATTTATATCGAGCCTGGTATCGCCAAATCCCATATATTGGTAATTATTTAAAATTACTTTATTAAATTTATCAATAAATAAATAATATTTACATTTTAGTAATGGACTATGACATCCCAAAAACCCAAGACGATTGCAAAAAGAAATTAAAAGAATTGTTTTTAAAGAATCAAAACGTTTCTGATATTCGTGTCATTGATATGCTTGTTGTAAAAGTATCTATCTATTATATTCCCTTTTATATTTTTATGATTAAAGTTTTAATACACTACCAACTTTTTCAGGGACAAATGGAACTTAAAGAGACGGTAAATCTTTGGAAACAAAAAGGTCATATTATGGATTTTTTTAAGGAGACACATGAACCCCAACCTAGTGACTTTTTAAGCAAATTTTTTGCTGGCAAATGAATAATAATAATTTATTTTATAGAATCTTTTTAAATAATGTAAATTATCACTTCTAGTTGGTTTATATTAAATGTAAATATGTTGATCTAAATTATATAATTAGATTTTTCTTCGACCAAAAAATATCCTTATTTTGAATACCCTATGTCAATGTTCGAAGCAAAGGCGGATTAAAGATCCACACTTCCCTCCCCAAATAAAATCGTTATAAATATTTAACTATTACAAGGTAATTGAGAATAAACATTGTGAGCAGAAATTAATCTTTAATTTCATTCAGAAGAGCTAATTTTTTATATAAAAAAATATATTTTAAACTTAGATTTGAAATATTTTTCCCGCGATTCGGGGTCGGCAGACCTCAATTTTTCTCTCCAACCCTATCATGCGTTTTTGCGACCGGAAGAAATAGGACAGGCCGGCCCGTCACACGGTCTGACGCCTGTTGAAAAGAGGAAAGAAGAGACAGACATACAAAGAACTAAAGAACTGCCTGTCCCAGCTCGGGCAGCTCGTGGTCGCCATCCACGTACCCACAAGGGGGCCCCTGAGCAAATATATATAAAATTTTAAAAAAATAATTCAAAATATTATGCATCAATAAAACGTTAATGTAAAGAAAATCCTTCGGCAACTAAGAAAATCCCGCCGGCTTTGCGTGTAGCCAGAGGGCTTTGCCCCCCTGGACCCTCCTACTCTGGCTCGGGCCCGCCTGCAGCGGACACTCGCCTTTTCTTTCTATCTTGGTCCCTTTTAGCATTTCATTTTACAATTCCTACAGGCTATGAAGATATTCAGGAGAGCAGACAAACGAATTATAGGCACAGATATTTTTATGAAACGCAATTAAGGAATTTGACCCTCCTAGAACCCCCCATGACTCTGACTTGCCCGTTGCCCCGACTCTCTGTCTTTCCTTTCCTATATTGCCCTTTTAATATTTTGTAATAGACTTGGAAAAATATCATAATTCTTATAAAGGCATGAGCCAAGGTTAGAGAATTAGTAGAGTTTTTGGTGGGGAAGTAATCTTTGGTGTGATTGGCGCACCGGACTTTCTCTTACTTTCGGAGAGTTGTATTCTCTACTTGGATAGGAAGGGGCAGCTATTGTTAGGTGCGCGTCTCGGGGTGCTAATTTTGGGACTTTCCAGCGGTCACAATTTTGAAGCTATCGACCTCAAATTTTTTTTTAAAAATTAATATCTACAACTTATAGAAGCCCTTTTTTTGATTTTCAAAAAAAAAAAATTTTTTAGATTAATCGCATTAAATAAAAGATATTTAAAAAAGAGGAGCTCTATAAGTTGTAGATAATTAAATTAGTAATCATTGTGTTAAAAAATAATTAATTTTTTGCCTTTAATTAATTAGCTGAAAAGTCTAGAATGAAATGGCAATTTGCCCTTGTTTTCTATGGGGAACACACTAACGCCATCTCTTGCCGCCTAGAGTCAATCGTGTTTTAACGGTTTTCGAGACGCACCTTAAATACAACATCCACTTTATTCCTTCAAGTTGTATTCTCTACTTGTTTACCCAAACATACGAATTAGGGTCCGAACTTGTATTTTCTTAAACAAAATTCATAACATTTTACCTTTTT
>JAKCPI010023921.1:0-15342 GCA_023213315.1 Euborellia annulipes | reverse complement strand
TAAAGCCTTTTTTGACGATTTCCTAGTCACAGTTATTCACATACAAACAAAACCCCATACAAATATTATGTCGCAACATACAACTACCCCCGCCCACTCCCCCACCGAATAAAATTTCTTGTACAAAATTCATATCATTTGAGAAAATCATTCGACCTTTTTTTTTCCCCTAAAAAAATTTTATAAATCCAACTTTGAATTGTTATGTCCCCCCCGGGTTCCCATGTCACAATTAGTAACGTTTTGTCCATCCCCCCCCCTAACGCGTTACGTAATTATGCACGACTCCTAAGCTGTATTATTATATGGCAAGCATGGATCTTTACGGCTCTGAAGAGAAGAAAGAGTTCACAGGGCCATCAATAAAGTGTATATATAGGGGGTATATATATATATATATATATATAGGTAAGTGAATGTAAAAAAATGTGATTGGATAATAAAGAGCCAATAAAGTTTGTCTATTAGTTATTTTATGATTGAGGGAGGGATTTAGAAAAAAGAAGGCGGAAAAAAAATATTTTTTATAAAAGGAATTTAACTCCTCCCTTTAATAATAAATAATTAAATAAATTTATTTGTTATTGGTCCTTTCAAATAACCAATCAAAATAGAGAGAAAAGAACAAAAAATAAAATGGAGGATTTCTTTTCTCTTTTATTTTAAAAAGACATTTTTAACTCTTTAGTAATATTTTTACAAAGAAAAGTTATTTAAAATTTTATTGAGATCTGTTTGACCCCAAGTGTAATCACCCCGAAGGGGTGCTTTCCGTCTATTTAAATAATATTCATATTAAATTATATTCTGAGTTGAAGAAAAGGCGTGAGGAACTTCGTTCCTGCCGGGGGCCCTACGACCCCACACTTGCTTTTTCCATCAAGAATATAAATTGTTGGCTAATATTTTTTATACGATCGTATCTTACAGCCTTTAAAATTTAAACAACGTATCTATATTTCTATTTATTTATTAGTTTTTAATTCGGATTTCGGGCAGGTGGAGGGAGAGTTTGAACCCCCCCATATCCCTTCCCCTGGCTACGGCCCTGATTTTGGCTGTAAATTGTTCCATAGAAAAGCTCTGCGCGTCTCGAAAAGCCGTTAGAAGACCATTCACTACCGAGTTACTCGAGGCGGCAAGAGAATGGCGTTGGTTTTTCCCATAGGAATACAAGGGATTTATTCCATTTCATTTGAAATATTCCAGCTAATTAATTAAGGGTAAAAATAATTATTTTTCAACACAATGATTACTAATTTAATTATCTATAAGATATAGAGCGAATTTTTAAAAAATATCTTTTCTTTAATGCGATTAATCTAAAAAAAATTTATTTTTTTGAAAATCAAAAAAAAAGGCTTCTATAAGTTGTAGATATTTTAAATAGCTTTAATTAAAAAAAAAATGGAGGTCGATAGCTTCAAAATTGTGGCCGCTGGAATCTCCCAAAATTAGCACCCCGAGACGCGCACCTTAAAGTTCTCCTTTTAAACAATAGATAGGCAACCTACTGGAGTGTGATGTGTGTTTGTATTAGGGGTAAATATTTTGTTGATTTTAGTAACTTAAAGAAAATCTTATAATTTATAATTATAATTTACAAATTTTAAATGTATTTTAAGGTTTGGACAAAAGGCAACTAAACTTGGTAGGTATGTAAGATACGTAACAACGTCATTTACAAAAGACTCAGAACTTGATGAGGTAAGAAAGAAATTTTCAATTTTATTTTATAGTGTTCTAATTAATTGATTTAATATTAAATTTTTTTTTTTTTTTTTTTAGATTAAAGAATTTACAACGAAACATCAACATTTGTTCGAATCGTCAACTCTTTCTATTAAACAGGCGTTTGAAACGGCCTCTGATAACATTAAATGGCATAAAACCATATTCCATAATCTTAATAATTATTTAGCGCTTCGATTTAAAAAAGTTTAACTTATAATTAAGATAATTTATTTATATAAAATGAAGACATGTAAAAATATTTTTTTATTTATTTTTTTTTATTAGGGACGACAAAAGGTCAATATTATATCATCTAAATATTACAAATAAATAATAGGCAAATTACAAAATTTTACATTATATTTACAAATGAATACTAATTAAAAATAAAAAATAAGACTTATAATATATTCTTCTTTAATAATATTATTATATGCCCCCCCCCCTTACTATTTAAATAATAAGAACAAATGATATTAAAACAAAAAAAAAAAATAAATAAATAATTTAAAAAAATAACAAATCAGTTTTTAAATATTATATTAATACTGTAATAAATACGGATTTATTTTATTGAGTTAATTGAAGTTATCCTTATATTTTTTTTTTTAATGGAAAAATATTAGAATTGCCTGTACAACATTTTTTACCCTTTCGCCTGTTGAGCGCAATTAACCGGTATAAATACCGCTCGCTGATTTCTGGATAATTTTTATAATTTGTCCTGCATCTCAATCTGCAAAGTAAACCTCCGGTTATAAAACGCCAAGATGCTAAAAATTTTTTATAAACTACAAAAAAAAAAAAACAATTAAAGAATAGCAACCGGTTTTGCAAGAATTTTCAACCGGTTACGTTCCATGACCTCTACAAGTGAAGTTAAAATTTACCAAAAAATTTTTTTTATAAAGTAGAATAAAATAATAAATGAATGTATTTCTTCCTATAGATTTGAGAAAATAATTGAATATTTAATTTTAAATCTTTTGAGATTGAATAAGAGTTTCGTAAATTTTTTTTAGTGTACAACGAGTTACACGAGTCATTCCATACTAGTTTTTTCAACAGAGAAAGACTAGCTATAGTTACGGATGCTGGACTTATAGTTGTGTTTGTAACTATAGTATTGCCGAGAACCCAGAGGCGATATATTAGTTCGGGCTCTTTCCTCCTCCCCCTCAAAAAAAGTTTAAATTTTAAATCCGAATATAAGCGCTTCAGAGGAAAAAAATATTTATTTTCAATGAATAATTAAGAGTTAGAGTTTAAAGGTTCAGGCTACCTTAGAAGGAAAATTTTTTTAAATATTTCCTTTTTCTTGAAGAGACCGGTCCCCGTCGATTTATCCCCTTCTAACCCCTCTGCCTACTGCCCTAAGTATACTAACTAGCATACAGAGATCTTAAAAAAATTTATTCTAATATAATCTTTTTATTTAGGGTTACCGGCAAGGGGATCTATTCTCTGTGACTCGGGCCCTTTCAGCTTCATCCCTTAATTCCTAATTTAAATAAAAATAAAAATTAGAAGAAGAAGACAGACTTATTTTTTAGTTCAAAATTCCTTTATTCGTACTCTGTCCACATCATAGGCGTAGCCAGGGGGAGGGGTTCAGGGGCCCAAGCCATGACTAGATATTTAATACAAATTATATTTCATATAGGGTAAGGGAAAGTCAAATATAATAATTTACTCTAGCTAAAAAAAACAAACCAAAATGATTTATAAATACCCTAAAATAATCTTAAATTTTTGAAAAAAATTTCTTGATCCCCCCGTCAAAAATTTCTGGCTAAGCCAATGGTCCACATTACTAAACATCACCCAAGTCAATCTTGTTCTGAATATGGTTAATGATCTTGAAACGGTGACAGGGTATGAATAAATGAATTTTGGGCCTAAAAATACTATTTTTTATACCTTTTCTAAAAGAGAAAATTATATTTTTTTTCATGAAATATTTTCTCTGAGATGAGGGGCGGTCCTTTGATCTTCATTAAAAAAAATATATATTTAAAATATTTTCCTCTTTATAAATGTATAGGCCTCTATAAATATATTCGGATTTAAAAATTTGGGTGTAGGTGGGGGAGGGGAGGTAGAGCTGTCTATATAAATACAAAATTAAAAAATAAATATTTTTTTGAATGCGTGAGTAGAACTCAAATATAATTGTTCAGTTCTGATTGCCTCTTCGTGCTTAAATGGTTGCATGCGGCAAGTTTAAAATAATAAATAAATGGTCAAAATATAAAAAGAAATCAGGATGATGAACTCTGTCCGGCTCTTAAAATTATCATACGGCTTTTGGCTGGCATAGAGCTCGACAGATGCAAATAAATATTATATTTAATAACTATATCGCGCCAAAAACATTTAAACTCATGATTATTTTAATTATTATATTTTTATGAATTTAAGTTTTACTTGAAAAAAAAAAGATAATATATATAATATTAAATATTTTACTTTTCAAACACATTTTCAAAGAGTTATTTGAAAGCAATGTGCAAAATCAGGCATTTTCACAAGAGCATGACGAAACTCCAAAGCAGTAACTCCTCCAGTTTGGGCCAAATCCATTTGACTTAAAATCTAAAAAATAAAAATATTATTATTATTTATAATTTGTTTGGAGCTTTTCGTTTCGGCAGGGGTGAATGGATTTAGGTGTTGACATTTTAAAAATTTACATACTTCTTGTGCGATGTACTCTTTGGAATTATAGTCTAAATCATACTTTCCGGTGATTGATTGAATTGTCATTATGATATCATTAGAGCCGATAATGCCATCATTATCGAAATCTGAAAAAGAGAAAAATGAAAACATTCTTATTATTAAACAGAATGTTGTCCTGATTTTTTAAATCAGCTCAGAAATTAAATAAGAACTAGTTGGAAAAGTTAGAAAAACAGAATCATCGCAGGCTGTGAACAGTGCTGGATTAAACAAAATGGAGGCCCGTAGGCACCCCCCCCCCCCCCCCCGTTCAAAATGTCTTCACGGGGCTCGTGGAAAAATCGAAATTTATACACATTTTAAAAATTTTCATAAATCATTTCCCATTGAATAAAACATATAATTTTAAAATATGTTTATAAAGAGCCCCCCTAAAATCTTCAAACATGATTCGCCCCCCCCCCAATATAGTATAGCGTACATTTGAAATAGAGAATTTATTCAATAAATTGAATTTTATGTTGGTTAGCTCAGGGGTCCACATCTTGTGGGTACGTGGATGGCGACCACGAGCTGCCCTAGCTGAGACTGGCATTACTTCTGTTATTTATTTGCATGTCAGTCTCTTCCCTTCTATATTTTCAACAGGCGTCAGACCGTGCGACGGGCCGGTCTATACCTTCCCCGTCGCAAAAACCCATGAATGACAAATTCCGCCAACCCCGCACTGCAGGAATAATAAGGCGAAAAAAGAAGAAGATTTTTATGTTGGTCTTTATCTATGAATCCTTTGCTGAATTATGGTCCTGATTAGAATTCTTTTTAAGAGTATTTACAACTATTTTCATTAACTATTAATTGATGATTTTCTTGAAGAGTAAACATACCGAACATTTTAAAAGCCCACGCAGATTTGACTTCTTCAGGACAATTTGATGACAACGCAGAGAACATGTCCAATAAATCTTCAAAACTGAGCAGTTGATCTTTGTATGAAGAGAAAATCCAAACCAATCGAGGCCAAAAAGGATTTACCTATATCATTTAAAGTAAAATAATAAATTTTATTTATAGTCAAATAATTTCCGAGACCTATATATATGGGGGGAAAAAAGAAGAAGGAGAGAGCCCCCCCCCCCCAAGAAAAAATCCTCAAAGTTATAAAAAATATTATAATAAAAAAATATTATTTTTCGGGGTTTAATTTTAATTTTATTTTTTTCAAATAAATATAAATAAATAGAAAAGGGGGTAAAAGCCCCTATACCCCCCCACAACCTCCAAAAAAAAAAAAAAAAAAAAAAAAAAACCCCCCCCCCCCCCGACAAAATTGCATTAACCCCCCACTGTATATATGAATAAGCTATTAATATTTGGACCGTTTATTTTGAAAGTGGTGTAAGTCCATTTTTTAAAAAAATTGATATATCACATAATTTGTGCTTAATTTAATGTAAATTTTTTATGTATAAATAGTTAGTGGTAAATATCTTAAAAAATTCCCATGTTTTGTGCAATTGAGAATTGGTCGGAAAAAGAAATTAGGTAATCATTGATTATGATAGTGGTGTAAGTCCAATTTGAGATAGGTGTCTTAGCAGATATTTGTCTGTCATTAGCCACAGGATTATTATTATGTAATAAATCAATGTAGAAAACATAATAAATTCATTTTATTATTATTATTTTGTTTGGAATAGATTATTATTATTATTATTATTATTATTGTTTGCAATAAGTCGCACCAGCTACTAAGGCTATACGGGCTTTTGGAATAGAATTCTACTCTTTTTACTTTCTCTTTTTTTATACTTTAGTTCCTTGTTATAGATAACCAAAATATCAGATCACAACAAGGGTTGCCTATCTCTAGGCTAGGGTGTTATTTACGCCCCTGATCTAATGGTTATTATACATTTTTCATAGAGCCCCCTTTTGCCTCCACCTGAATCGCATCACTTGTGATTTATTATACCATTCAAAATTGCAAGATCCTTTCAAAAATAATTTCAATAATAAAATAAAATAATTTAAAAGAAATTGATTCAAGTTACTTAAATTTTTTCCGCTGCCCCCCCTCTGCCTGAGGTCCTGCTTGTAGCTAGTTTTCTTTGTTGTTAGGGGGACTCCTAATACCCATTATTTACGAGTCTAATGCAATTTTTACTTTCTCTTACCTATGTATATATGTAATATATATATAGAGAGAAAGTATTGGATTCATGTCAAAAATTCGATGTCGAGATTTTGATGGATCTTCACGTTTTGAGGTCCCCTGAATCCAAAAAAGTGGTTTTTGCGACATGGTCTGTCTGTGTGTGTGTGTGTGTGTGGGGTGGGTGGGTGGGTGGGTGTGTGTGTGTTCAATTTTAAGCATGAAGGAATTGAGCTAGGAGGGTTGAAATTTTATATTTAAGTTAAACACCCCCCGGGACCCGGAAAAATAAGCTTTTAATCAAAATCGGCCAAAGAGTATTAGTACTTTACTGATGTACTTTTTCAGTTTTTTTCGATTTTCTCAAAATTTGCTCCAACGATTTTTTTTTAAATTTAAAAATCAATTATTTTTTAGATGCTCTTTAAAATGTATATTCTCATTTTGAGATTGAAATCTTCTGAAGACCACTTTACTCTTGTATTTCATAGGGAAGGATAGGAGAAATGGTTGCCATGGTAACAAAATATAAATATTTTCCCATACTTATAAATTTTACTTTCTCTTACCTATGTATATATGTAATATATATATAGAGAGAAAGTATTGGATTCATGTCAAAAATTCGATGTCGAGATTTTGATGGATATACACGTTTTGAGGTCCCCTGAATCCAAAAAAGTGGTTTTCGCGACATGGTCTGTCTGTCTGTGTGTCTGTGTGTCTGTGTGTCTGTCTGTCTGTGTGTCTGTGAACAAAATATCTCAAGAACGAAAAGAGCCAGGAGGTTGAAATTTTATATTTAAGTTAGGCACCCCCATGGGACGTGACACGAAGCTTTTGAACAAAATCGACCAAAGAGTACTAGTACTTTACTGATGCACTTTTTCAGTTTTTTTCGATTTTCTCAAAATTTGCTCCAACGATTTTTTTTTAAATTCAAAAATCAATTATTTTTTAGATTCTCTATAAAATGTATATTCTCATTTTGTGATTGAAATCTTCTGAAGACCACTTTACTCTTGTACTCCATAGAAAAGATAGGAGAAATGGTTGCCATGGTATCAAAATATAAATATTTTCCCATACTTATAAATTTTACATCATGAATTCAATCGTACCCTATGGTCGGAAACTAAATACATGTCGACACAAAAAATCTGGTGTGACAAGCACAGAACACAACTTTCGATTACCGAAGGTAAGAGAAAGTTGTGTGCTGTGCGCCAGTCACACCAGATTTTTATCTAATTCATATGTTCCGTACTGTCGGGAACTAAATATATTTCGACACGAAAAATCTGGTGTGACAAGCACAGAACACAACTTTCGATTACCGAAGGTAAGAGAAAGTTGTGTGCTGTGCGCCAGTCACACCAGATTTTTTAAATAGATGCATTTTTCAAAAAGCAAAACCTTTAAATTTCACTCTCTTTAAGCGTCGCGTGGGCCTAATGAGCTATCTAAAGGTGCATACACATCTGCGCTCTGCTCCGCTTTCGAGCACCATGTTCGTTGTTTTGAGATGCTCGCGCGCTGCTCGCCGCGATCCATCTCTTTGGATCGAGGCAGGTTCGTCAAAATAAATAATTTCAAGGAACATGGGACGAGCAACGAACACGAGCCGCGAACTGCTCGCGAGCGGAGCAGAGCGCAGATGTGTACGCACCTTAATACTATAGGCCTTTGTTTGTAATGGCAAACAATAGATTAAAAAAAAACTTGCCTTAAATTCTGGAAACATCAAAAGAATTTCTTCAGGTTCGAATCTATGAAATGGAGTTTTTTTCATTATTTCAGGATAATAATCAGTGAATCTTTTTAATATTCTTAAAAAAAAAAAAAAAAAAAATTTTAATTAAGAAATAAAACAAAATAAATTTGATATTTACTTTAAAATTTCTTGCTTATGTAAATATGTTAACACTTGATATTCTTCTAAAAGCTCTTCAGGAATGTCTTTATTTAATTTCTGACCCATGTCTACGAACTATATGCCTAACAGGTGGAAATCAATTGCTTTCTCGTTCTCTCTACTAAATCACTAGATAAGACTTACATTATCTTATCTTTTTGTTTTATCCATAGAAACATTATTTATTTCTTGATAAAAAAATTAGGCAACCAAGTTGCAAAGCTTATTGGGCAGTGGTCTAGTGCAGCGTTTCCAAAAACTTTTTTGACCGCGGCCCGGTACGAAGTTTTAAAATTTTTCGAAAAAAAAAGCATTTATGCAAAAAACAAAGTTTTAAACTATATATAAATACCCTCTTTGCCACTATTCTTACAGTCTAACTTTTGTAAATAAAAAAGTAAAAATAATATGTAAATTTTTTTTTTGTGTTTTACAATTTTTTTCTAGCGACCCGGCAATGTCCTGGTGCAAAATTTAATTTAGCACCCAGGGAAAAAACGATATTTAGTTATATTTATATATAAATATAGTTATAGTGGAAAATTTATCGCGTGGGTCGATAAAAATTAAGGGCCATAGCCTGAAAATAATTTCGGGGGGGGGGGTTTGATTTGGTGGGACAGTAGAAAATCATAAAATCGTTTTAATAAAATAAATAAAATGCTGTTACTTATCATATATATTTATTAGAAAACCATTACCAGAATTTTGTTTGTAGTGATTGATTAATTATTATGTTGTGTATAACAACAAAGTAAGACGGGCGCACTAAAATAAATCTTTTTTTATTTCGGGGGGGAGGGGGATCAATCCCCCTTGATCCCCCCTAGCTACAACCTTGTCGTGATATAAATCTGTTGATTTTTATTCCCTGTTATAAATTTCATTCATGTGATTTGTTAACCAAATTTTTTTTAATCTGTTTGGAAATATTTTTTTGAATATAGCTTTGAATGATAGCAATGTATCTTATAGTTATTTATGTAGGTAAATGTGAATTATAATGAGAAAAAAATTAAAATCTCTACTCTGAAATTATATTTTTTTCTTTTTTTTAATACCCTATGCTTAAACTGAAGACGACACTAGTGTAAAAACAACTTGCAGGGGTCCCGATCTAATTCTTTCGGCCTTTCGGTTGCAGTTCGGTTTCCTTAGATTAAAAAAAATTTAAAACATCTAGGGAATCAAAACAAATAGCGCGCGCAAATGAAAAGAACGAAAGAATCATGAACGTACAGCTAATGTCATGCGAGTGAACTAGGGAAATGTCAGATTCTCTCTCATAGGTGCCAAATTTGAAATTTTCTTTTAATTCTATTCACAAATATTCAAATAATTAATTAATGAAATTCAATAAACGATTCTATTTCAATTTGACTAGTCATAGATCAAAATAATAAAATATTGAATATATTTTTAATTACAATTAATATTGTTTATTAATTATTATTATTCCATAACTTAAGTAACCTTAAAAAAATCATATTATTTTGACACGAGTTTTAAATATCCGCGCTCATTTCCCAAAGTCCACTTCTTCAGATATTTACAATTTTTCCATTGCACACAAAAGTCATTTTATTTTGTTAATTTTAAAGGATAATATAATTATTTTTTAAAATCAGTGAAATGGGCTCACAGGCGATTCAAACTGGAGTAAAACAAGTCAGGCCGATTTTATCTGTGAGTAAAATTGAAGCCAGAAGAAGAGTGCTAAATTTATATCGAGCCTGGTATCGCCAAATCCCATATATTGGTAATTATTTAAAATTACTTTATTAAATTTATCAATAAATAAATAATATTTACATTTTAGTAATGGACTATGACATCCCAAAAACCCAAGACGATTGCAAAAAGAAATTAAAAGAATTGTTTTTAAAGAATCAAAACGTTTCTGATATTCGTGTCATTGATATGCTTGTTGTAAAAGTATCTATCTATTATATTCCCTTTTATATTTTTATGATTAAAGTTTTAATACACTACCAACTTTTTCAGGGACAAATGGAACTTAAAGAGACGGTAAATCTTTGGAAACAAAAAGGTCATATTATGGATTTTTTTTAAGGAGACACATGAACCCCAACCTAGTGACTTTTTAAGCAAATTTTTTGCTGGCAAATGAATAATAATAATTTATTTTATAGAATCTTTTTAAATAATGTAAATTATCACTTCTAGTTGGTTTATATTAAATGTAAATATGTTGATCTAAATTATATAATTAGATTTTTCTTCGACCAAAAAATATCCTTATTTTGAATACCCTATGTCAATGTTCGAAGCAAAGGCGGATTAAAGATCCACACTTCCCTCCCCAAATAAAATCGTTATAAATATTTAACTATTACAAGGTAATTGAGAATAAACATTGTGAGCAGAAATTAATCTTTAATTTCATTCAGAAGAGCTAATTTTTTATATAGAAAAATATATTTTAAACTTAGATTTGAAATATTTTTCCCGCGATTCTGGGTCGGCGGACCTCAATTTTTCCCTCCAACCCTATCATGCGTTTTTGCGACCGGAAGAAATAGGACAGGCCGGCCCGTCACACGGTCTGACGCCTGTTGAAAAGAGGAAAGAAGAGACAGACATACAAAGAACTAAAGAACTGCCTGTCCCAGCTCGGGCAGCTCGTGGTCGCCATCCACGTACCCACAAGGGGGCCCCTGAGCAAATATATATAAATTTTAAAAATAATTCAAAATATTATGCATCAATAAAACGTTAATGTAAAGAAAATCCTTCGGCAACTAAGAAAATCCCGCCGGCTTTGCGTGTAGCCAGAGGGCTTTGCCCCCCTGGACCCTCCTACTCTGGCTCGGGCCCGCCTGCAGCGGACACTCGCCTTTTCTTTTCTATCTTGGTCCCTTTTAGCATTTCATTTTACAATTCCTACAGGCTATGAAGATATTCAGGAGAGCAGACAAACGAATTATAGGCACAGATATTTTTATGAAACGCAATTAAGGAATTTGAACCCTCCTAGAACCCCCCCCCCATGACTCTGACTCGTGCCCGCTTGCCCCGGACTCTCGTCTTTCCTTTCCTATATTGGCCCTTTTAATATTTTGTAATAGACTTGGAAAAATATCATAATTTAGTAGTAAGGCATGAGCCAAAGGTTAGAGGAATTAGTAGAGTTTTTTTGGGTGGGGTAATCTGGTGTGATTGGCCGCACCGGACTTTCTCTTACTTTCGGAGTTGTATTCTCTACTTGGATAGGAAAGGAGTGTGCAGCTATTGTTTAAGGTGCGCGTCTCGGGGTGATAATTTTGGGACTTTCCAGCGGCCACAATTTTGAAGCTATCGACCTCAAATTTTTTTTAAATTAATATCTACAACTTATAGAAGCCCTTTTTTTGATTATCAAAAAAAAAAAAAATTTTTTAGATTAATCGCATTAAATAAAAGATATTTAAAAAAAAGGAGCTCTATAAGTTGTAGATAATTAAATTAGTAATCATTGTGTTAAAGAATAATTAATTTTTTGCCTTTAATTAATTAGCTGGAAAGTCTAGAATGAAATGGATCAAGTTGCGTGTATTCTAATGGAGGAATACTAACGCCATCTGGTGCCGCCTCGAGTCAATCGTGTTTTAACGGTTTTCCGAGACGCGCACCTTAAATACAACAGCCACTTTATTCCTTCAAGTTGTATTCTCTACTTGTTTACTCAAACATACGAATTAGGGTCCGAACTGGTATTTCTTAAACAAAATTCATAACATTTTACCTTTTTTTTAAAATTTTTTCCTCTCACGTGAAAATCATTTTACCTTTTTTTTGGGAAAGCAAAAATTTTTTCCGGCCCTTTTCCGTCTTGCGAAAATTTTCTCTCCCCCACGTGGTCATTTGACCTTTTTTTTTGTGCGAGCCTCATCCCATCTTTTCATACTCAAGTTACGGCCGGTCGAAAGTTTCGCCTGGTTTTTGGCCGAAACCGGGCTGATATCTCCATCTTCCTAACACAAATATCTTTGTTTGTTTAGGATTCTTTTATAGTTTTGCACAGGAGACTTATTTTTTCCCCTCGACTCCTTTTATTTCCAAGGTTAAATATAATCAAAGTAAAATTTTACGATTTTTCAATATTCAATATTTTTTTTCACTTTTATTCTAATTTTTTTTTCTATAATGTGAATGTTCTCTTCTACCACTGTGCTGAGGTCTAAATTAAATAGTTTCTATTTAAATGATATAATAAAAGGATGGATGAGAAAATTATAAAAACAAGAAATTCAAATTTATAATGCTTGTAATATATATTTACACTTTGTATATATATATAATTATATATTTATTAATTATAATATATATATAAGTCTAATTAAAAAAAATAAATGCTCAAATATATAAATTATATATATACTGTATATATAAATAAAAAATAAAGGAAATATAAGAAACAAAAAATTTATTATAATAATAAATAAGGCAGTCCTTATATCAAATTTTATATAAGAATACCTATAAATATACGTATGTCCAAAATATAAAAATAACAAATTATATCATTTATGTTATAGAAATTGCTTTTTGTCTTAATAAAACGATGCTATTGTACAATTTTAAAGCAGGGCCTAATTTAAGTCCTAAAATATGAACCAGGTCAGATTGGGCCAGCATTAAAAGAGCTTCTCCATCAATTTGCTGCAACAAAAAATATCAACATTATACCAGAGGAATGATTTAATCTTTTTTTAGATTAATTAGATTTCAAGAGGAATAGAAAATCTATAAGATACTTTTATAAATAATATAACAAAACTACGATTATTATAAAGAATATCCGAAGATCCCCTTGAGTAGGGTTACCGGACGTCCGGTCAGTCCAGATTTGGATCACGTGTCCGGTTTGGCATCCGGATCTGAGAAATTTCCGGATTTTAACCGAAAACGTGGCCAAATAGGGGAATTTTACCCGCGCCGCACCTTAGATTGGTGACATTTGTAATTTATTAACCCCATAATACTTATTTTTTAATTTCACACACTTCACACACTTTTTTTCTCATTCACACTCACACTCATACACACATTCATGCAGTCTTTTCGGCAACTCTGGCCATTTAAGACTTTTGATGATAACCGTTGTATTGAAAATATCTATTGGGGGTTCAGGCATTTCTATTTAAGCCATTTTTTAATTTAAAAAGCTATAAATAAAAATAACAAAAAGGAATATCCGGAGATTAATTCACCAGCCTTGATGGACCTCTCTCAGGGTTTGTGTTTAATCTCCCGATATTCTTTAATTTCATCCAGCAAAGTAACCATCAATTATAATTTATTAACTAATTATAATGGAGATATCAGCCAAATCGGAATGCTCTAGGTTCAAAAATCTCCCAGAATAAGACGTTTCAGCCTGAATTTATTTGGCCATTTTCACTTATTGGGAATTATATACTGTACATAATTCAAGTGCACATGTGATTAAACCAGGATTTGTCAATAATAAAATTTATACAAATTCATACAAAATTATATGACAAATCCTGGTTCAATCACATGTGCACTTGCATTATGTATATAATTCCCAATAACTGAAGATGGCCAAATAAATTCAGGCTGAAACGTCTTATTCTGGGAGTTTTTTGAACCTAGATCATTCCAATTTGGCTAATATCTCCATTTCTCCATTATAATCACATCACAGTCACAACTTCAAAAGCAACTATTTATTAACTAATCCCTGTTAACTAATTCAGTTGAAAAGTGAAAGAAGAGAAAGAACTTGTAAAATTATTTAAAAGGAATGAATGAAATGAAATTATAGAAACTTACTTGATCTTTAAAAGCATCAATAATTTCTTTACAGCCGGGAATCTCACTAATAAAATTGATCACTTGCTCTTGTGACCAGGAAGATGGATTTGGATTCGAATTAAAAGCAGAAGAAACAAAGGGATTTAAATAACTCGAATGTTTCCTCCACAATGGAGGACTCCTCACATACGGGCTTGGATCATATCCTGGATGCATAATCGCTTCATGAATTTCATTGCAAATTTCAAGCACATTATTCTTTTTGCTTGCAATCATTTCTTCCAATTTCCTACGAAAAAATAATATAATTTAATTTGGTTATGTATTTAAAAATTACATATATCTCCGTTATCGGTGGATTTGCTTTAAGGAACAAATTAACAATTTTATATGAATCGAAAAAAAAACGCTTAAATGCCTCAATTATATTATTATTATCTTTTGTCCTTTTATTAACACAAATCTCCGCTTATGAGATATATTTGGAATGTCGCGTGGGTTACTTCCTAATCCCCAAAAGGCGAATAACTGAGTAAATCTCAACAACCCAAGAAAATGTATCTTCAAATACCAGGTGGGCTGAAAAGTTCATAGGCAGACACATAGATGGTCTTATGGCCGGTAGCTTCACCTTAAGGTAGTTAGTTGACCTATAGTTAGTGTGTAATGCAGAAAACCTCTTCCAGAGAACAAACCCTCTTCTGTTTGTGAAGCTAGCATTTTAATAAAGACACATAACTTATAAAAATTATTAAAAATAAGAATTTGAAATTAATTTAAATAAATATTAAATTAAAATAATTAATTTTTAATAAAATTACTTTTTTTTTACAAAAATTTAATGCGATAACTGAAGTTAGGAGGATATTCGACTCGCCAGAGGGAGTTGCCAACCCTCGAACATAGTAACAACTTGGATTTTAGAAAATATTCAAAATAATCAACTTTAACACCTTGCTATATACCTAGATATATAAAATAAAACTAACAAATATATCTACTTCTTTTATCAATAAAATGATGAGATGTCGTATATTTTACTATAAGAATAAAACTGAAGGGTTTTTCTGCTCTA
>JAKCPI010023920.1:0-13703 GCA_023213315.1 Euborellia annulipes | reverse complement strand
AACATTGTCCATATCCCAGACACCTTGGAATATTGAAGAAACATTGAGAATCATGCATATATTGCCAATATTGCAAATCTTACAAAATATTGGCAATATTGCAGTAGCAATATTCCAAGCTAGGTGGACATTTCCAATCTTGCAAAAACATTGCGTCAATGTTGTTGTTTGAACTACAAACTTTGGTATCCAAATGGCTTAAATAAAATCATCAGACTGCCTGGGGTCCGAACCCGCGACGTTTGGTATACGAGGTTAGCACGCTAACCCTGACACCAAGCCCCGAGGGCTTTATATACGTATTAATAACAACAAATCAATCGCCACGATTATATAAATAGCTATAATTATAAATTGAGTGAAATGCAAAGATTAATCGTCCTTGTCGTGTCCCCTTGCATTGTATTTATTTATTTACTCCTTTGTAGACGGTGGGGGGGGAGGGTTAAATGAATGCATGTTAGAAAGTGTGAGTGGAGTCGTGTTTTTAATCCGAAGCTTAATTTCAGTGACAAATTCTGAATAACTAATCATTTGTCAACTCTTTTTTAAGTGAGCGCGTTATAAACAACTCTATCAAAAAAAAAGAAAAGAAAAGTGAATCTAGTCAAGATATCATTTACAGAAATAACGTTCAAGAACTCGCCCTCCTAAGGGTTTGAAGGGATTATACAAATTCCACCACCGTGGTTATAACCAACTTAATCCTCAGAAGCAATTTGTCCTAGTCACCCTTGGAATTGACTTAAAGGCCGGTTACTTCACTTCGAGTCAACTAGCTAACTTAGCCGCCAGATAGATTAACCTTTTAGTTAAAAAAGAAATGTCATCTGAGGAAAGTTGTGTGAAGTTAGCAACTTAAAGGGGTTCAGGAGCGACGTATAAACGTACTTAAAAAAAACTAGACTACATGTATTATAAGGAATTTTTCAATGCGGTTTTTTTTTTTTTAATGAATTAAATTCATAAGAGATTATTGGGACATCGAGCTATAATTGTTTTAATGACTTATTAAAAGATTAAGGTAATTAATTTTTTTGTTATCAAGCAAATACAAAAAAACAATCTGTCCCAATAATCTTTAATTTTTTTTAAATTTAAAAATGGATTTATTGTTATTATTAATCACATATTAATTAAGAAATTTTTAAAATAAGCTTAGATGATTTATTTAAAAATCAACTGTCAAATTAGTTCAGCATTCTTGCAATAGATGGCAGGCTAGTCTACCAGCCGATATAGTATTAGCCTATATCTGGACTATATTTATATATTTTTATGCTTTTATAAAAGATACATAATATATAATAACATTTATAAAGTATTTATTGTTAAAAGATCAATGAAAATCAACCAAATGCATTAAATATTATTAGCTACCATTCTGACATCTCTTGGCAAATTTTTGAATTACTTGATTTTTTGGGCATACAAAAGTAAAAAAAAAAAAAAAAAAAAGAAAAAAAAAAATGACACACAACGCCATCTTAGCGGGAAAAACATGCGAACACCTTCGCTCTCGGACCCCTTTAATAAAGACATAATTTATAAATATAGGCTAAGAGAAAGTAAAAATTATTTAAAATCCATATATTCAATATATTATTGCAAAGTTTCCGTCTTTGCTCAGGGGCCCACATCTTGTGGGTACGTGGATGGCGACCACGAGCTACCCGAGCTGGGACTGGCAGTCCTTTTGTTGGTTACATATCTGTCCCTTCCTTCTTTCTTTTTCAAAAGGCGTCAGACTGTGCGACTGGCCGGCCTGTACTATTTCTTCTGGTCGCAAAAAAAAAACATTCAGCCGACCCCGCACTGCGTAAATAAGAATAAGAAGATATCGAAGTTTCCGTCTGTAACGCTGTTTGACCAATTTTATGTAATTTTTAAACGAAATTTTTCAGTTTTATAAAGGATAGAAAATTCAAAATTTGCCCATTGAAAAGCATTGAATTCGTCTTACTTTATAGAAAAATTCAAGTCAAATGAAAAATTAAAGCCAATCAAAATGAATTAAAATAATTAAATATCTCAAATGAAAAATAATAAATATTGTTATATAGGCTAATTAAATTAAATTTTAATTTTTTTTTTCCTTAGAGAGATCGGAGATGGGACTCGAATTGGATAAAGGCAGACAGACAGACGGACACTCCGCCATTATACAGTATACCGTATATAGATTCTCTTTGACATAAGAGAGTGGAATCTTTCAATAAGCCAGATATGTATTTTTTATTATTAATTGCCTGAAGCGGCACTTGCGTAAGAAAAGGCAAGGGTCCACCGCAGGCGGGCCCGAGCTAGCTGGAGGGAGGTTCAGGAGAGGGGGGGGCGAAGTCCCACCTAAATAACAAGTAAATTATTAAAAGAAGAATTTTCTCACATTTAAATTCCCTCTTCTCTGGTTATAAAACAAGAAAAGAGCATTAGCACTATACATGTGCCGATGCTACGTCAAAAGGTTAAACAAGAAACAGAAATTCTCAAATAAATTGCTTAAAGAAGAATCGAGAAAAATGTCAAAAAAAATGAAACCTCTGTTCAAAGAAGGATGAAACTTTCTATTACAATTAAAATTTGGATGAAGGCGGGTTTATTTATATAGTGCTGGGAAATTTTCACAATTTAGATGAATTTGTAATGCGTGTTAAAAAATAATGTAAAAACAATCAGCGTTAAAAAAATGCTATTCTCTAAACAAAGTTTTAACAGCGGCGTTAAAATTTTGCTTTAATTTCAAAGCTATCAAAATCATAACCTTATTTTTTAGGTTAAAGACGCCATGTTTATTTTAAACACGACGTTAAAATATTAAAGGCACCCCCTAGACATGGCATTAATTTTTAACATTATTTACTAAATGTTAACGCTTTGGCTTTAAATTTTTTGTTTACAGAATAGCTATTTGAGGCAAGGAAGTGATTTTGAATAGCACTTTTTAACACCCCATTTGTTTATTTGAAATGTTAACGCCTGTTTTTAGAGAATAGACCAGTAAAGGTGGCTATAGATGTAACTGCACGCTTGACAAACAAACAAACTTGTGCAATTTTTATGAACCAGAATGCACAAAATCCCTTTGGCACAAGCATGCTTGTGCAAGCAACAGCCAAAATTAACCTAAAAATGTCAAACTCGGGAGGTTATTTATTTAAAGATAACAAGAAATACTCACTTGCTTTAAACAACAGAGACACAATAAATATTAATATTTAATTTGAAATTTTAAATATACTTATATTAAATAAATATCAAATATCAAGAAGTCTATAAAATGGCGGAGAGTTTTTTGCTTGTGCATGATTAAAAATCAATCGAGCATCAAGCGGCTTGCACAATTAAAATGCTTGCACGTGCATTCTTGTCAAATTTGCAGTTACGTACACTGTTAAAAATTTTAAAGAAAACTTCCCATACAAGTATAGGAAATCTGTTTCATAAACTGTTTATGAATATATTTTATATACGAGAAAGTTCAATTTGTTGCCAACCATAGGCGTAGCCAGAAATTTTTGATGGGGGGGGGGTTTAGGATTTCTCCCCCCCTACCCCGATTAATAGAGCAGTGTAAGGCGTCTAGTGAAATATATGACTAGCCACTTACCCCACCTTCGCTTCGCCCCCCTGGACCCCCCCTCAAGGTGGCTCGGGCTCGCCATTTCTTAATTAAGTGCTGCAATTTTTCAATCAACTCGTATCAGGCAATCAAAAATGCAACTCTCTTAATTTAATTTATACGAGCCTAAAATACCGAAGTGTCCCTGTTTCTCTTGATCAGAGTCACATCTCATATCCCTTTTAGAAAAAAATCTGGTGTGACTGGCGCACAGCACACAACTTTCTCTTACCTTCGGTAATCGAAAGTTGTGTTCTGTGCTTGTCACACCAGATTTTTTGTGTCGACATGTATTTAGTTCCCGACAGTATGGAACATGAATTCAGATGTAAAATTTATAAGTATGGGAAAATATTTATATTTTGTTACCATGGCAACCATTTCTCCTATCTTTTCTATGGAGTACAAGAGTAAAGTGGTCTTCAGAAGATTTCAATCGAAAAATGAGAATATACATTTTAAAGAGAATCTAAAAATTAATTGATTTTTGAATTTAAAAAAAAAATCGTTGGAGCAAATTTTGAGAAAAACGAAAAAAACTGAAAAAGTACATCAGTAAAGTACTAGTACTCTTTGGGCGATTTTGATTAAAAGCCTATTTTTCCGGTCCCGGGGAGTGTTTAACTCAAATATAAAATTTCAACCTCGTAGCTCAATTCCTTCATGCTTAAAATTGAACACACACACACACACAGACACACAGACACACAGACAGACAGACCATGTCGCGAAAACCACTTTTTTGGATTCAGGGGACCTCAAAACGTGAAGATCCATCAAAATCTCGACATCGAATTTTTGACATGAATCCAATACTTTCTCTCTATATATATATATTACATATATACATAGGTAAGAGAAAGTAAAAAATAATAAATTTATTTATATAATAATTTTTATTATTTTTCATTTGCGAGATTTAATCAATTTTCAGCGGCTTTAATTTTTTATAAAGCATAACAAAAATCAAATCTTTTCAATTGAAAAATTCTGAATTTTCTCGAATTTTTTGCGTTTTATTTAATTTTTTACTTTCTCTTACCTATGTATATATGTAATATATATATAGAGAGAAAGTATTGGTTTCATGTCAAAAATTCGATGTCGAGATTTTGATGGATCTTCACGTTTTGAGGTCCCCTGAATCCAAAAAAGTGGTTTTCGCGACATGGTCTGTCTGTGGGTGGGTGGGTGTGTGGGTGGGTGGGTGTGTGTGTCTGTGTTCACTTTTAAGCATGAAGGAATTGAGCTATGAGGCTGAAATTTTATATATAAGTTAAACACCCCCCGGGACCGGAAAAATAAGCTTTTAATCAAAATCGGCCAAAGAGTACTAGTACTTTACTGATGTACTTTTTCAGTTTTTTTCGATTTTCTCAAAATTCGCTCTAACGATTTTGATTAAAATTCAAAAATCAATTATTTTTTAGATGCTCTTTCAAATGTATATTCTCGTTTTGCCCTCAAAATTGTTTGAAGACCACTTTACTCTTGCACTCCATAGAAAAGATAGGAGAAATGGTTGCCATGGTAACAAAATATAAATATTTTCCCATACTTATAAATTTTACATCTGAATTCAATTGTACCCTACTGTCGGAGACTAAATACATGTCGACACAAAAAATCTGGTGTGACAAGCACAGTACACAACTTTCGATTACCGAAGGTAAGAGAAAGTTGTGTGCTGTGCGACAGTCACACCAGATTTTTTTTTTTTTAAGCTAGAGAAAATTATTATATTTTACTTTCTCTTACCCTATATATGAAATATATATAGAGAGAAAGTATTATAGAGCTTAAATATCTAGTCATGGCTTGGGTCCAATGGGGGGGGGGGGGGTTTGAACCCCCAAAACCCCCCCGTGGCTACGCCTATGTTGCCAACCAAACAAATTTCTTGTATATTTTAAAATTAATTATTTTGGTAAAAATTGTTAAATTTTTATAGCTATTTAAGGTTGTTCGGATAGTACATCGTAAGTCATAATAGAATCTAAATTTTTTTTTAAATAAAATTAAAAATTTGAATGCCAAAATTCCTTATTATAATTTAGTCGTGACCTATCATAGTTTATAATTGGATTAAGTTAATAATTTAATTACCAAAAATAATATATGAATGGCTTTTGACTAGAGCAGTTTTTCACGTAATATAGAACTGGCAACATTGCATTCATCAACTATCTATTTTAAATCTTAAACGCCTTAAATTTTATTTTATTTAATATATTACAATGTTTTATGCAAATCAGTTTAAACACAATGGACGATTTGCGAGAAAAAATATTGTAAAATTGAAAAAAAAAATGTATCTGACATAGAGATAAGACACTTATGTTATGCGACGTTGCCAGGCTGGTCTGACTCTCGAGAATTCATTATTTTTAAATATTGGCGACTGTCATTTTGGAGAATTTTTTGACTTTCTTGTTAAAATATCTTTAAAAGCGGTCGGCAGAAACTTTTGATTTTATTTTTAACATATTCCTCGAAAGTGAATTAATAAAATGTAAGTTTTTTTGTTTTTGTATCTATTGCAGAGGTGGCTATATAATTCGATATGTGTGCGTTTCGTCGATATTCCCCATAGGCTACATGTTAAATTTCAATTTTTTAAAAATTAATTACACGATAACCCTGTGTCAGATCTGCTTCAAAAATTTTATTTTATACGTATTTGATAGTGATTAATAACATATTAAAAAATTAGCTTTTAATCAAGGAAAGTGCTTTAATGTCCGAACAACCTTAATTGAATTACTTTATAAAAATTATTTAATTAGTATGATTTTAATATACTTCATAAATATTTAAATAGTTTAGAGCGCGAATTTCAAACCAGAATTTAATAAATTTAGATTTGTGAAATAAATTTTAAAAGAATAATTTCAAGTTTCCTTAAAATAATTATAAAATAATATTAATAAAAATTCCTTGAGGTAGTCGAGTTATTTGAGAACGTTTAGACCAGTGATTCTCAACTTGTCGCCTGTACACTTTTAACGATTTCAAAATTTGGCGGCACACAAAGAAAAAGATCCAAGTTTAAAAGTTGGTAATTTGTTCATAAACTTTTATATTAATTTTATTTCATATCCTGGGTATATTAATATTAAATCCCCCAAGTATATGAAAAATGATTGAAAATTCATAATTTTTTTTTACAGTGTATGCTGCCTTTAAATTTTATAAAAATTGTTAATAGATATTTTTATACAAAAATCGGCTCATCGTTATATTCGAAGAGAGATTTTTTCATTTAATGATTTATGGATAAAAAAAAGTTTTTTAATTGACAATTTAAAAAATATAATCGGCCCATAAATAATTAAGAATGGATAACGAGCAGAGCACCCACACACCATTAATTGTTGAGAGGAGAAAAATTAAGCAATAATGGTGTCTAAATGAAATGAAAAATTTTGAGCCTTTTTCTTTGTGTAAGATAAATATTTAATTGTCTATCTGTGTGTGTGTGTGTGTGTGTGCTTTCTCTAGGTATGGTTGGGTTCCACCTAGCCAGGAATGCGCCCCTGGGCGGGCAGCAGCGGGGCGGGGGGAGGGGGGGCGTCTGTCTGTGTGTCCTCCCAGTCACGAACCCGGGACTTGAAACGAGCCACGGAGAATAAAATCAAGTTAGGGCTATTCTAATAGAACACTTACGGATTTTAATTTACAAAAAAAAGAAATTTTGAGATTTGTATTTGTTGTTAGATGAATCTTTTGAATATAAAAAAAAAAAATAAATATCAGAATGTCTACAAAAGAAAGGATTAACTCTGTGTCGTAGCAGAGAGTACTTGTCTCTTTTGCTAGAGGTCAGAGGTTCGCTTCCCGCCCCCAACAGACAATAAATGGTCAAATGTGGATAAGAACAGACTCCTGAGACGTTTCGGTTCTTTTATTTAAAAGTCTTTCATCCTCAATTCTTACTAAAAACTAGGAACCGACCGAAGTTTCGGTTTCGGCCAAAAACCAACCGAAACCAGAGTTTGAAAAGATGGGATGAGACTCGTATACTAAAAAAAACAAAAAAACGTCGAATGAGATTCGCATCTAAAAAAAAGGTCAAATGATGAGAGGGAAAAATGGAGTGATTGTGACTCAACACGAGGGAAAATTTACTACAAAAATTATTAATTGATATGAATTTTGTATAGGAAATTTTAAGAAAAAGTTTAAAACAAGTTTCGGTTAAGGCTGAAAATCTTGTTTCGGTCGGACCCTACTAAAAACCCAAATTATACGTAGGCGCCGGAACTGGGGCACATTTGGGGGGTACATTGTCCCCCCCCTGGCATCCTATAGGAGGGGGCAGAGAGGGGCAATATGTCTCTTTATTTAATTTATTTTTAAAAATAAAATCTTTAAAAAAATGTATATTCTCATTTTGCAATTGAAATCTTCTAAAGACCACTTTACTCTTGTACTTGATAGGAAAGATAGGACTTTCGATTACCAAAAGTAAGAGAAAGTTGTGTGCTGTGCCATGACAATCACACCAGATTTTTTTTATTTTAAAGTTCATCAAATGCAAAATTTTACAATTTTAATCAATAACAATGTTTTTCTCTTTAAATGCTTTCACAGCTGAGATTGTCAAGCGTGTGTCGAATGAGAATGAAATTCAAATGAAAGGAAAGAGAAGCCCTTGCCTTGCCCTTTGGTCACTTATCGAAAAGGGCCACTTGCTTCTTTCTCTCCGTCTCAAGTCTCAAGTGCTGGAAAAGTAATTTTGAAACATATCACATTTTCAAATATTTGGCAACTTTTAGTTTCCTTCTTCTCAAGGGCCTCTTCCCTTGAGAGATGCAGGGGGTACACTCATCTTCTTATTAAAAGGAACATCTCTTCTTTATTATTTTATGAGCCAAAGCCAAAAATTGTGCAGCGTTGCCAGATTCATATCTATTTTTTTTAAATATTTTTCTTAAATTTTCTGAAGAGATTTTAATTAGAATAATATTTAAGGCGGGACAGAAGCGAAGGTGTTACGCATGTTTTTCCCGATAAGAGGGCGTTGTGTGTCATAAAAAGTATGCCCGAAAAATCAAGTAATTCTAAAATTTGCCAAAGATATTAATTTTTAATCATAGACCACATTTTTGTATTAAATATTTATTAAAAATATATAAATACTGTACAACGTTTCGACTGCTTACATTCTGCAGCCGTTATCAAGTACTGTGCACTTGCTCCGGCTCAAGTGAACCAACTGTCATGTCCGTTACTTGCCTTTTTATATACAGCGACGTCAGCGCCATCTGTCGGCATTTCTGTGAAGTTAGATTCAAATTTTCCCGCTATTTTCACTCATTTCCATGAAGTTAGTCACAATTATCAATTACACATATACATACATGTATATGTGTAATTTTGGAATGATTTATTAATAATATTTTATAACATCTATGTTAAAATCAAACTCAGGAAACTTATTGTAACATCATGCTTTTTATGTAAACACTTACTTTGATAATTGTGACTAACTTCATCGAAATGAGTGAGAATAGCGGGAAAATTTGAATCTAACTTCACAGAAATGCCGACAGATAGCGCTGACGTCGCTGTATATAAAAAGGCAAGTAACGGACATGACAGTTGGTTCACTTGAGTCGGAGCAAGTGCACAGTACTTGATAACGGCTACAGAATATAGCAGTCGAAACGTTATATATTTTTAATAAATATTTAATACAAAAAATCATTTTGTTAATAAAAGTAAGTTCATAAAGAATAAACGGCGAGATCGAGAATTGGCCAGGAGTTGACAAGGATTACGCTGTTTGTGGCCTAGTTACTAATAACTAGACCTATTCCATTTTTATCTCTTCTCACTCTCCCTTAAGATAATTCTCCAAATCACTTTCAGTAAATGTTCTTGTTTAAAAAATAAATAAATTTTAATAAAATGTTTAACTTTTGATTATTTTTTAACGCCCCCTTATCTTAAAGTTTAATCAAGGAATGTCTCTCTCTTCTCTCTTTCTCTTATCATGATGCATTTTAAATTAAAAAACCTTTTTTTTTTTTTCTTTCCTTATTAAATGTCTAATAATCATTTCCTGATAAGAGAAAGTAAAAAGTGATTAAGAGCAACGATTTTTACTTTTTTTAGAATCAAAATAAATAGTTGATATATAGGTGTTTTTTAAATAAATTTGCTCTTTGATAGCAAAAGAAGAGAGAAATTATGCCTTGGTATCTACTGTGCTTGTAATTGGAATACAAGTCCGACGCAGGCCTAATATCCTGGTAGAAAATTGGAACCGTCAAGAAACCGACCAGAAAATGGACAGCAAAACTGGCCAAAATTCAGCAGTCTATGTGACGCTTTCGTCGTCAGATTCTGGGGAGCGAATCTTGTAATTTTCTGGCCAGAATTTGTCCCCGGATTATCAATATTTCTGCAATTTTGTTCCCCGGGAACAAAAATCCACTCACGGCCAGAATTCAGCAGTCTATGTGACGCTTTCGTCGTCAGATTCTGGGGTGGGGATCTTGTCATTTTCTGGCTAGAATTTGTCCCCGGATTATCCCAATTTCTGCAATTTTATTCCCCGGGAACAAAAATCCAGTCACGGCCAAAATTCAGCAGTCTTTGTGACGCTTTCGTCTTCAGATTCTGGGATGGGGATCTTGTCATTTTCTGGCCAGAATTTGTCCCAAGATTATCCCAATTTCTGCCATTTTTGTTCTTTTTTTTTTTTTTAAAAAAACATTCACACTTTTTTTCTCATTCACACTCACATTCACACACACATTCACACAGTCTTTTCGGCAAATGAGGCCATTTAAGACTTTTTACGATAATCAGTATGTTTAATATATCAATTGTGGGGTCCAGGCATTTTTATTTAAGTCATTTGGTATCCAAATGCCTTAAATAAAATTATCGGACTGCCTGGGGTCCGAACCCGAGACGTTCGGTATAGAAGGTAGGCACGCTACCAACTACTCCAAGCCCCTTGGGCCCATTTTTGTTCTTCGACAACAGAAACGCAGTTCGGCCAGAATTCAGCTGTCTATGTGACGCTTTCGTTGTCAGATTCTGGGGTGGGGATCTTGTCATGTTCTGGCCAGAATGTGTGCCCGGATTATCGCCATTTTAGCCTTCTTTGTTTGACCGGCAACTGGAAGGCAGTTCTGGCCCAAATGTTGTAGTACTTCTCTGGTTTGTAGTAGTAGTGGTGACGTAATCTTACCAGCTTTGAACATTTGGGATCGTAATTGAAATTCGTTGATTAAAATGTCTTATGTATTGTGCGTGTTTTTGAGAAGTTGTAACGTTTTCTTTTTCTAAATGTGGACAGTGAGACACATTATTCTGCAAAGATGCTGTTTTCCAATTTTAATTTGCGCTCAAAGCCCTGAATTTTATCATATCAAAATAAAAAAAATATTTATTTTCAATGCTTGGCGGGCCGTATAAACATGTTTAACGGGCCGCATATTGCTCATCTCTGCTGTAGGATATTTCTCCATTACTCTTATAACGCAAATTTTTAATTCGCCAATCTATCTCTGGCTCGAACTCTTCTTTTTTGCTCATCGCAAAGATATTCTATGAAATTCGGACCCGGACTATTAAGATTTGTACTAATCATAGTGAGCGCCTACGGCGGACCCCGCGCCTGGTAAATAAATAAAATAGAATTAAACTAATTCCCACAGTGAGCAAAGTTTTCTATTAGCTCTGTTTGTTGTTGTTGTTGTTGTTGTTGTTTTCATGGACTTAATCACTTTGGTCCCTTAGAACGGCTCATATATAACCCCATCGTTAATAAATAAATAAATAAATGATCCCTCCTATTAAATTGGAGGGAGATTCCAAGATAGGCTATTTAACGATTTGAATTTTAAATTTTTATAGAGATGTGTGTGATGCTTTCCCTAACATCACAAGCACCGACTCGCTTCAGGACCTTCAGGCTCTTTTGTAATAATTCCAGTTTTTTTTTTTTTTTTTTTCATTTGCTGATTATCGCTTAGCGCGATATCATTAGTCATTTTTTTTTTTTTTTTATTTTATTGACATTGCTTGGCTTTTTATCAATGATACCTTTATTTATTCTGATTAGGAATTTTATTAGCCTATTTTCTAATTATTATATCACTCAAATGGAATTACGAGTAGATAGATATCCCCCCACTCTGCGGGAATCTCGTCTCTCTTTAAATACATTTTTCTTCTGATTATTTCATAATAAAAATAAAAAAATAGATTTTTATTTTTTTAAAGAAAACTATTGAAGAGCTGCAAATTATTATTTTATTTATTTGCCCCATATTGCTGACGTTTCGGTCATGTTTAGAGCTTTCTGAACAATTCACTTAGCAACATCATGCAAATTATAATGTATGATTTTCCAAAGACCATTGTGAATTGTTCTGTGTTAATAGCTCTGAAGATGGCCCTAAACAGGACCGAAACGTCAGCAAATAAACGAAATAATAATTAGCTACACTGTAAAAAAAAAATATGAATTTTCAATCATTTTTCATATACTTTCGTAGATTTAATTTTAATATACCCAGGATATGAAGTAAAATTAATATAAAAGTTTATGAACAAATTACCAACATTTAAACTTATCTTTTTCTTTGTGTGCCGCCAAATTTTGAAATCGTTAAAAGTGTACTGCGCGACAAGTTGAGAATCACTGGTCTAAACGTTCTCAAATAACTCGACTACCTCAAGGAATTTTTATTAATATTATTTTATAATTATTTTAAGGAAACTTGAAATTATTCTTTTAAAATTTATTTCACAAATCTAAATTTATTAAATTCTGATTTTGAAATTCGCGCTCTAAACTACGTATTTAAATATTTATGAAGTATATTACAATCATACTAATTAAATAATTTTTATAAAGAAATTCAACTGAATAGCTATAAAAATTAAAATTAACAATTTTTACCAAAATAATTAATTTTAAAATATACAAGAAATTTGTTAGGTTGGCAACAAATTGAACTTTCTCATATATATTCATAAACAGTTTATGAAACAGAGTTTCTATACTTGTATATGAAGTATTACTTGAAAATTTTTAACAGTTCTACTTTATAAAAGTTAGTTTCGGTAAGTTTTCCAGATGAGAGGGACAACAGACTCTGGTAGAACTCGTGAATATACGTCATATTTATTATTTATTTAATATAAAATAAAGAATCTGGTGTGACAAGCACAGAACAAAAAAAGAGTGTCAGATTTGTTAAATTAGAATTAAATCTGTCGGCATGTTTGTTTTTTAATAACACCCAGGGTTGGCGCTCTAGCACACAGATATTGTATATATTGAGGATTATTATCTTGTTAGGGAATTTAAATGTTTCGTTGCGTGTTCTTTCTTTCTTTTGTGGGAATCAATGGAAATGGAAAAAACTTTTCTTCTATTTTTTTTTTGCCCTTAAGTGAGTGACCCATCAACTTGACTACCTGCAAAAATCAAAAGCATCCCCCCATCCATTCACAATGGACCAATTCATTTCTCAAAATCTCTACCTGTTGTTATAACACCCGAATAACTGGAATTTTCTCACTCGTTCCTTTATTGGAAAGTTTTGATGGATTAAAATTGTAACTGGAGCTTGTTGGGTGCCAAGAATCATAACTATCAGTTTAAAAACACTGATGCTGGGTTGCAAGATACGTATTTAACGGTTCGTTAAACGCTTTTGGTTCTTTAAAACCTTCCTCTAAGTCATTTTGGGTTGAAAGAACGTTTAAGGTGATTGGTTCGTAAAAGCTGTCTTTAAAAGAGGAAATTCGAACCTTTAAACTATAATGTATCCACTAACCTGACTTGTTTCTTCTTCTTCTGACCTCGCCATTATTAATCCCGCGATGCGGGGTCGGCGGACCTTACTCTCCCCCTCCACTCTCCCCTATCCAATGCTGTCGTCTTCGACAGGCCAAACTCGGACATGTCTCTTGACCCTGATGAAGCCAAGTCATCCTAGGTGCTCCTCTGCGTTGTCGTCCGAGTAGCCCCATATCGTACACTGTCCTCGCCACGCCACCGCTCTCTTGACGTACGACATGTCCAACCTGACTTGTTTCATTGAAATAAAAA
>JAKCPI010023918.1:0-24738 GCA_023213315.1 Euborellia annulipes | reverse complement strand
GAGGAGATGATACCAAAAATTGAGAAGATACCAAAAATTGAGAAGATACCAAAAATTGAGAAGATACCAAAATTGATCATTTCCCATTTGCGGGGGGGTGAAGCAGTTTGACTTCGTACTGATATTAATCAAATAACCGTTGAAGACTGACGATTATATTGAATTTTTACTAAACCGTCGACGATTACCGTTAACGACTCTAGCGGCAGTCGCTCAGAGCAAAAAACAACTCATAGGAAATTCAGAGAAATAATGCTCAAGTTTAATCGTTGTAAACAACAATCTTGAGACGCACCATAGCTTTAACTACCGTAATAGAGGATAAACCCAAAAATGGCCTTGGACTGAAGAAGGCTAGAATACGAACCGAAACCGTTAAAACGTCATCACTGATTTTTTTTTCTCCAAATTTATATTTTCTGAATTTACTAACCTGATTTGCCAACAGCATCAAAGAACTTAATACTTTTATAAACCCCAGTTTTTTTTTTTAATCGTAAGCCGTTGGCAAGTAATTCACCCGAATGACCTGATGCCTCAGAGCATCGTTGCGTGTTCATCGCCCACTAACAAACATTTACTTAACCAGCGAAACTCGCTGGACCACTCAATTCTTTCACCAACCAAAGAAAGACACTTAATTGTTTCTCGGGGGGAAATCAACATCTCGCTTGATCTCGTTACGCAAACTATTTATTTTTAACTTCCAAAACCCATTATTAATTTTATTAATGATCCTGTTTCAACTCTAATTAATTCTTAATATATGTATCCTCTGAAATAAATAATTATAATAGTTTAAAAAATAAAAAAATATTTTTTTTTTTTACTAATTTACATGTATAGGCCTAATATTCGTGTTTTTTTCTTTTAATTTAACAATATTTCATTTTTTTTTTTTAATTTATTTAAGGTCTTTTTCAGAATTTGAGCGATTTGCGATTTAGAACCCATCCCTTTTTATTTCATTTGGTTAGGGTATCCACTTATTCTCCCTCCTGATATTAGCAACAAGTAGGGGAAGTGGGGTGAGCGTTAATTCCCTAGATCGCCACTCGGAGCGCGCATGCGCACAAATTAAAAAAAAATTTTCATTGTTGACTGGCGTTCTATTAGTTGAAAGTCTCGAGTTTTATATATTTAATTATGCTAGTGATTATAAAACCTACAATTTTTCAAGTTGGCATTTTATTAAGGTAATTAATAATATTAATATTTTCCTTTTTTCACTCTAATATATTTTAACTTTGAAATTAGCAATGATTTTTTAGGTTAATTTAAAAATGATTATAATTTGAGGTTAGATGTTTTAATACTTGATATTATTATATTATAATCCCATTTGATAGCATTACTAATGAAATATTTTAAATATGTATTTGATAATTTTATTAGAATTGCGTCAAATATAAATATTCAATTCTTTACCTCATGAAAAAAGAAATTCCTGGCTAATCAATCTTTTTTACTTTCTCTTTTTAATTTTCAATACCCTTATAATCGAGTCTAGTAGGCCTAATAGCCTGTACGCCGACTTTGAAAAATTATTAGGGGTGCCTAAATATGATTGACGCAGGGGGTACGGGTTAAGTTTTTAAGATTTTGCCCTTATTGACCTTTTAACGATAGTGAAGCGTTTTCTTCTGGGGGGCTGGGCCCCTCTTCCCTCAACATTGGGGGGTCTCAAGCCCCTTAAGCCCCATGGAGTCGACGCCTATGCCTAATAATTTTTTAAAATAAAAGAAAATACAGCAAAATTAAATTAATTTCATTCTTTAGCCAAAAAATTGTCTTCTTCAGGTCTTTTTGCAAATTGTTTCCACATTCAATAATTTTTCAAATTGATATTTCAATACTCCTTAGAATTTTATTTGAGATCCATGAGTTGATTGATGCTGGACAAACTATCATTACTGATTGAAACAAAATTTTACATTTTCTTTTTCTTTCGTCTATTTCTTCACTACTTATAAAATTTTTTTTTGGAGGGTCATCTGGAGTTTCCACCTTATTTTTAGTTATTTTTCCTCTGTTCTTCCTGGCCGCATCTGACACTGGTCTTCATATGTCTTCATGCATCCATTCTAAAAAAAAATCAATCGAAATTTCCTGCTCTCTTCAATATAATTTATTAGATTATGGAGGTGTTGATTTATATCTTTTGGCCCTAGGGTTTGTTTCTTCTCGAAAAAACCTAATGTAAATATCAGTTATCATCGTAGTAGAAATTGATTTTTTCTTCCATTAAAAAATTTGAACCCACAATATTTGTCTTTTATATTCTAAATAAAAGAACGGACCACCTGTTATTATGTTATAACCACAAATTATATAGAATAACCACATCTTGTGGTTTTTTTTTTATGAATGTTCTTTAAAGGTGGCTACACACATAACTTTACATTTGTCAAGCATGCATGTGTAATTTTTTTGTACCAGCATGCACAAATTCCCTTCGGCACCACACGGCACAAGCATGCAAAAAACAGCTCATGCCGAAAATTAACCTAAAAATGTCAAACTCGGAAGATTATTAATTCGAACATAACAAGAAATTGTCACAGAAACACAATAAATTTAATTAAATTGAAATTTTAAATGAACTATTATATATATTTATTTATTTATTTATCATTATATTATATTAAATAAATATCAAATGTCAAGACGTCTATAAAATGGCGGAGAGTTTTGCTTGCGCAAATATGTTTGCGCATGATTAAAATTCAATCGAGCATCAAGCGGCTTGCACAATTAAAATGCTTGCGCAAAAGATGCTACAGTTTGCTTGTACAAAAAAATTGCACCTGCATGCTTGTCAAGTTTGCAGTCAAGTGTGTAGCCGCCTTAAGGGGGTTCAGAAGCGACGTCTAAACGTACTTAAAAAAAAAAAAAAAAAAACTATACTATTATAAGGAATTTTTCAATACGGTTTTATTTTTAAATGAATTAAATTCATAAGAGATTATTGGGACATCGAGCTATAATTTTTTAAATGACTTATTAAAAAATTATCGTAATTAATTTTTTGTTATCAAGCAAATACAAAAAAAACAATCTGTCCCAATAATCTTTAATTTTTTTAAATTTAAAAATGAATTTATTGTTATTATTAATCACATATTAATTAAGAAATTTTTAAAATAAGCTTACAATTGTTAGATGATTTATTTAAAATTCAACTTTCAAATTAGTTCAGCATTCTTGCAATAGATGGCAGGCTAGTCTAACAGACGATATAGTATTAGCCTATATTTATATATTTTTATGCTTTTATAAAAGATACATATCTAATAAATAATAACATTTATAAAGTATTTATTATTAAAAGATCAATGAAAATCATCCAAATGCATTAAATATTATTAGCTACCATTCTGACATCTCTTGGCAAATTTTTGAATTACTTGATATTTAGGCATACTTTTTATGACACACTACGCCATCTTAGCGTAACACCTTCACTCCCGAGAATTATTTCTGAATAATAAATTTGTTTTTATACACTAAAATAAATCAAAAAATTTTAGACAGATAATTATGTATTTAAAGAGGTGAAATAAATAATCAAAACTCTCTCTCTAATTGAAAGATTATAATTATAATTGTTCGTTGAACACGAAATTGCATCCCGGTAGAGTTGAGCAACGCATGGCTGCTCCTGGACCCGATGACCTCACACCTGGGACCAAGTGGAAGCCCTTGTCCTTTAGCCGAAATCCACCTTTTCCCAACCCACACCACCACCACCATATGACAACGAATTTGTGCTTTTGTATTTGTATTGACAATCTCTCTTAAACTGGATTTGAGAAAGAAAGAGGGAGGAGTGAGGGTCCGGCTACGCCCAAAATATCACTCTGTTTTTTTTTTATTCTGATTTTATTTTATTGATATGAATAGCACTAACCCCACTTGTCTGTTATGTTATTAATTAAATAGCCATCAGGATGACCTTAATATCGGTGTTAGATAAAAAAAATATTTCATTAATTTAAATAAATTAGAGGACATAGTGGACAAATAGATTTTTTTTTTCAAACTTAATTGTAAATTTAATTTATTATTAATAACGGATCTAGATTTTTTTAATCTAAATGTATTAATTGGAGAGTTTATTATTGCGTAGGTTACTTTTTTCAAAATTCAATTAAATTATTTTCATTTTACTGTATATGTCTAAATTTATCTTATATTATTTCAAGACGAGCAATGTACGTATATTTGTTTGATTGTTCGTAAGCACCTAAGTTCTCGAAGGGGTTAGAGGGTGGTGCAGGGGATTCAATAGACAGACCCGGGTGCGGGTCTATAAAGAGCAAAAAAAATTTGCTCTCGTGCTTGGCGTATATTAATTAAAATCTAGTTTTTTTTTTTTTTTTAATCTAAATCTAAAGTTAGTAAAATTAATAAAAATTAAAAATTTTTTAATTTTTTTTAAAGAAAAAAAGAAAATTAATTTATTGGTAGGTTATAATAAAAAAAAAATTTTAAGGAGATCGGTTAAATGGAGAGTTTATTATTATTATTATTAAATGGAGAGTTTATTATTATTATTATTATTGGTAGCGCGCCTGCCTTCTATACCAAGGGCGCGGGTTTGGACCCCAGGCTGTCCGATGATTTTATTTAAGCCATTTGGATACCAGATGGCTTAAATAAGAATTTCTTAAATATAGGAAGATTTATTTATCTATTATGGTGGTTTATTAAAACAATATATGGTATATTATTTGGAATTTTATTTTTGACTGCAACTGTAGCTAGCAGTTTCGATGGCTCCCACCATCATCTTCAGGCCTAAAAATAATAATACAGACGATTTAAATAATATATTATGTGAGCTTTCTTAATAAATAATTTGTTATTATAATTGTTTGTTCTTTTTTTTTTTTAACAAAAAAAACACACTTTTCCATCACTTTTTCTCACTCACACACACATTCACACAGTCTTTTCGGCAACTTAGGCCATTTAAGATTTTGACTATAACCGTTATGAATATATATTATTTGGGGTCCAGGCATTCTTATTTAAGCCATTTGGTATCCAAATTAAATAAAATCATCGGACTGCCTGGGGTCCGAACCCACGACTTTTGGTATACGAGGTTAGCACGCTAACCTCTACGCCAAGCCCCGAGGGCGAATTGTTTGTTCTCTATATTAAAGTCATACAGTAGTAGAAGGAGAATAGAAAGAGAGAGCAGCTAGTTTTATTTTCATTTATTAAACCCTCATTGCTGACGTTTCGGTCCTGTTGAGGGCCCTATCCTCAGAGCATGTAGGACCGAAACGTCAGCAATGAGGGTTTAATAAATGAAAATAAAACTAGCTGCTCTCTCGATCTATTCTCCTTCTACTACATCAACTATATTAAAAAAACCTCCAATATTAAAGACATACATTTCTATCACTTGGCCATAGACAAATAAATCTTCCTATATTTAAGAAATTTAGATGAAAAATTGTACAATTCCACATTTATTCTTAAAAAAGAATGCCTGGACCCCAATATACCGATATATATTTTCATAATAACGGTTATCGTTTAGGTTTTAAATGGCCTAAGTTGCCCAAAAGACTATGTGTATGTGTGTGTGAATGGAAAAAAGTGTGAGTGTTTTTTATTATAAAAAGAAAAAGTTCTCGAAAACGGCTCTTACGTTAAATTTCAGTGAAAAGTATTAAAAGGACTAAGGTGAGAAAAGTTCACAGAGAGAACGAAGCGGCTTGATATTAGATAATCGATAAATTAATAATTACACACCTCGAAATATTTTTGAAAATTGAATAAGATCATAAAACAAAAAGAAATAAGAAATTCCCCCTCGAGGTTAAACTTAAATATGTTTACGATACAATCTCTAAAAGAAATGGAATGTGAATAATACATAAAGTTCAGGCCATGTTCAAAATTTGTCCAAACAATTTGATTTATATACTATAAAACATTTATTTGAACACGGAACATGTGTTTAAACAAACCATGCTATAAGAACAAATGCACCCATGCCCAAAAAAAAAAATATATATATTTCATTAATCATTTTAATATAACATAATTAGTTTTTTTTTTTTTTTTTGCGATAATTTTGAGACTTGATAATTTGATTCAAGGTTAATATAGAAAGAGGATGGCCATCCTTTCTAAAAAAACAAAAATAAGGAGTATTGTTTGGAAAATGTCAAGATAATCTGTTGAATAATATTATAGTATTATCAACTAATTATGTAAATGATATTATTCGACCAATGACCATTCCTTCTGGTTTTTTTTTTTTGAAAGGTCGAAAGGTCATCAAAACATATATCAGGATTACCAATTTACTTAAAAAGAAAGAAAAATTGGAATTTCTCTTTTTCGAATGATACTCTGACAAAAAGATCATTACTTGGTTATTTATCCTAGGACTATCATCCTTAACTCCACGGAATTTGGCATAAAGCAATTTATTTGATGTGTCAAATGTCTAAAGATGGATTTTATGCCCTCACCGAAATCTCGCATCTATTTCTATTTCTCAATATTCTTAAATTCGAAAATTGTTTACAGTCCATAAGGGGGAGTAGGAGCGAAGCTGTTACGTATGTTTTTGCCGATAAGATGGCGTTATGTGTCTTAAAAAGTTAGCCAAAAAAAAAAAAACTCACCCATTACGAAAATTTGCCAAGAGATGTCAGATGGTAACTAATAATCTAATGCATTTGGTTGATTTTTATTGATCTTTTAAGAATGAATACTTTATAAGCATGAAAATATAGGCATATGATAGGGGATCTTGATAATACCAGCTGTTCGACTAGCCTTCCATCTTTTGCAAGAGTGCTGAACTATTTGAATAAATCATCTAAACTTGGGACTTTAAATTTTTCTAAATTAATATGTGAATGATAATAATAATAAATTCAATTAGGTAGAATGAAGTTAGTTATATTTCAATATATCTAAAAAAACCAGAGCCAACCTTTCGGTCACATATGGGACCATTTTCAGGGCTACAAATGAGTTGAAAAAAGAACATTTAAGAGATAGATACAACATCAATTACATAATTTTTTTTTCTTCTGGCTTTGCTACTATACTTTATAATTACCCAGGTATGATAATAATAAACCAAATTGAGGCATTATCATGATTAAGCTGCGTACAATTGGGCATGTCCAATATACTTTGCGAGGATTATAACTATTTTCAGACATTAACCTTGGTAAATAAATCATCTAATAACTTAAAAGTTAATAAACTGATAAAAAATTATATAATTGATTGTATCTACCTCTTAATTAAAGCATTAGTGTAACAGTTTGTTTTTCTGTATTTGCTTGATTGCGAAAAAATTTCGTAATTTTCTATTAAGTCATTAAAAAAATTATAACTTTCTGTTACAATAATCCCTTATGATTAGATGGCCCCTCTTTCTTCCCCTTGAATTTTAGCAGCCATAAGAGAACCAGTTTTCTAGCAGCAGCTTTTAGAAAATAAAATTTTGATTAAATTAGATTTTACTATTCAAGAACTCAAGTCATTGAATGCAAAAAAAAAAATGATTAAATTCCTTTCTCCGAATATGTCCCATATTTTTTTATTCAAATCCGATTAATGCTCTTTTAATTTAATTTATTCAATAAATTTTTTTTAATTAATTGAAGGTTAACCCCATGGGCCTTTTTAAAAGAAAAAAAAAATTAACATCGATGAAAATAAAAAAAAACTAAGTGACTTACATAATAGAGAATTAATCAAGCTGGTAATTTGCAAAATTCCTATTGATAATTTTTGTTTTCTAATAAAAAGAGATTTAAGGTCTATATAAAATTTTGAGAAAAGTTCATTATATTAAAGTATCAAGTATTATGTAAGCAGTCTAGGAGGAGGGTGTATAACATTTGCTTATTTTTTATAACAAGTGGCGGGGGGGGGGGATTAAACAGCTGGCTAATGTCAGCATTTTTAAAGAAAAAAGGACGCTGTCTCCTAAAAAAAGGTCAAATTGAAAAAAAAAAAATTAAATGCTTATATAACCAAGACGGAGGAGGGGGTAAATGGTTTGCTTATTATTGCTGACCTAGGAGAGTTTGCTTATGTGATACCGACACTGATCCTGAAGCCTATACAAAAGATAAAGAGACTTTGTTATTTTTTTACAAACTGATTTCTAACAAAATTTTGTCAATCTTAACTAGCCTAGAATTTCATAAAAATCTATTTTATAGATTAAAGATTTCTGGATTTCTCTAATGAGCAAGCAATTAGTAGTTTTTTTTTCAATTTAAATGTGCCAGGGCCGACGTTTCGGTCTCATATAGGACCATCCTCAGGGCCAAGCCATTGTCAATATATTGATCCTCCAGTGGGACATTATCAATTGAATAATCCAATGACCAAATTAGATGTGAGTTCACTTACTCTATGTCCATAGGACAAACACTATCAAATTTGGTCATTAATAATGATGACCACTGGAGGATCAATATATTAACAACGGCTTGGCCCTGAGGATGGTCCTATATGCGACCGAAACGTCGGCCCTGGCTCATTAATAAATTTAGATTGAGAAAACTACTAGTTGCTTGCTCATTAGAAACCTTTATTCTTCATATTAGGTCTCACTTGTCATGGTAAAAAGTGCAAGTTTTTCTAGTTTTTACCTAAAGTGCAAAAAATGAAACGAACAGAATGGAGGGCAAAACGTGTAAATTATACTGCAATGGCAAGCGAAACGAACAGATCTATTATCAGCCATAACCTCCATTAAATATATTTTGAAATTTATGTTGTGGTGCTTGCTCGAGTGTAAAAAAAACCCAATTTTCTAATTCCAATATAATCGTTAATTTTTAAATCTTCGGCATCTTAGCCCATATAGATTTTAACGATACTCAATTATTATAACTCCAATATATTTGAAAAAAATTATTCCTTTTTTTAAAACTCTAAATCAAATTTTCAAAGATGACCTTTTGAGTAGAAATACCCTAACTCTGTTTATAGTTTTTATTATTATAAGATCGCTATAGCTTTTACAATATATTGTTACAAAAATGGCAAATTACTATATTGTATTATCTCGAGAGGATAAACGAATGCTTTTTATCAATTCAAGATACGCATAGGAATTTTTATACATTCTTATTTTATCATTATAAATAAATAAAATTCTTAATTTACACTTCAACTAGACTAGAAGACAAAGTTTAAAATTCCAATATAAGTAATTACATTTTAATTTATTTATTAAAGTACTAATAATACGAAAAACATACTCCTTTTATATTTACTTCTGAGATTTCATTATTCTACTTTTAAAATTATTTTTACCTTTTCGGCATTCTGCCAATTTCTATAAAATAAGTATCAAAGGAAAAATACAAAATTCATTAAAATAAAAGCTGATTGGAAAAGGGAGTTGGTGTTGAGGCCACCGGAGAGACAAATATGCTTAGTTTGGGTGGAATTAAAAAACACAGATGGCTAGAAATAAATTAAATATCTTAGTGGAAAACAAGGACGAGATTGGTATCCAAGTGAATGAAAAAGTAATTGTGAAAACTGAAATAGGAGAATGGATTCAAAAAATTAAATTAAATTGTGAAAAATTATATCTATATTCACTAATGTCCGTCTGTCACACTCGTTGAGGTGAATTAAATGAAGTATTAAACATGTAGTAGCCCTCAGGGGGAGGAGGGGGGAATTGCTGCGGCATTCCATCCGAATGAAGAGATGTAAAGAAGGTTCCCTCTCATTGATGCACTCTTTGAAAGGAGTAGTGTACCTCCTCAAACAAGGGTAGAAAAGTAGTTGGATAAAAGGAACCATAATTTATTGTAGAAAGATGAACTTAGAAATAGGAAATGATGTAACTTCACGAGCAGGGGCGGCGCGTCCACTAGGCAAACTAGGGGGCCGCCTAGAGCGGCAACCTGGAGAGGGCGGCAAAAAGAGAGAAAAAAAAAAGTTGGTTCCGCAAGCGGCACCCGGGAAAAAATAAGGTTCCGCGGTCGGCAAAAAAAATTTTGGTTCCGCGTAAGAGGAAATGTTCCGCAGGTGGCGCACGGAAAAAAATTTTGGTTCCGCGGGCGGCGGCAAAAATTTTGTGCCTCTAAAAAAAAAAGGTAAAAAATTTTTTCGGACGGGAAAAAATTTTGGTTCCGCGAAAAAAAAAAAATTTTTTTTCGCAGAAAAATTTTTGAAATCAGGGAAAATTTTAAGGAGGGGGCAGCAAATTAAATTTTTAAAGTTTTTTTTTTTTGGGGGGGGGGGCTCAAAAAAATATCTTGCCTAGGGCGGCAGAATAGCTTGCGCCGGCCCTGTTCACGAGGTGCCGGTAGATGGCTATAAGCAGAGTCCGGTTGGGTTCGAGGTGTGTGTCTTCGTGCACGAAAGTTCCTCGGATAAATAAATGGCTATCCCGATAGGAATATAATATAAAAATTATACATTTATATTTAAAGAGAACCTTGTATCGATTACAGAAAAATTATTTTCTTAAGTGATAAATTGACTAGTGATTTACTGTTACGAATGTTTTTGCCAATAAGATGGTGTTATGTGTAAAAGTTAACAATGAATACTTTATAAATGTTGTTATACCCTAGTATATTATGTATCATTTATAAAAGCATAAAAATATATAAATATAGGCTAATAGGTGATCTGATAATACCGGCTGTTAGACTAGCCTGCCATCTTTTGCAAGAGTCCTGAACTATATGACAGTTAATTTTTAAATAAATCATATAAAGTTACTTTAAATTTTTCTTAGTTATTATGTGTTATATAAATTCATTTTTAAATTAAAACAAAATTTTAAATTATGGTAACAGTTTGTTTTTCTGTTTTTGCTTGATAACAAAAAAATTAATTTTCATAATTTTCTGATAAGTCATTAAAAAAAAATTATAACTTTCTGTTACAATAATCCCTTATGAATTTAATTCATAAAAAAAACCGCATTGAAAATTCCCTTATAATAGTCTAGTTTTTTTTTTTTTTTTAAGTACGTTTAGACGCCCCCGTCCTACTCCCACTTAAACTCTGATAAATACAAATTCTAAATTGAAATAGAATTTGCTTCTAAACCTTGAAAAATCTTTAAAAAAAAAAATTAAAGATCTTTATCAATTTGTGTTATATTCGATCTATATTATAATCCGTGTTAAATATATCATTAAATGGCTAATTTATGCATAGGCCTCCGGGTTCCACGCGCGGCTTCTTTTTTAATTAACTCGGGGGAATTAAACAAGCCGGAGTAAATTAAAAATTTCGCTCAGTAATTTTAAAACAGAAATGATTAAAAATTTTATCAACAAAAAAAAAAAAAAAAACCAATTTAAACTGTAACAATAATCGTTTATATATTAATTTATTTTTAATACATTTACTTCCTGGTTATCAATCAAAGTTCATTCTCTTATAAAATTTTGATTGATATCTGTCTCGAAAAAAAAACAACCTGAGAACTTATCAGAAATAAAAAAAACTATTTATTCAAAAAAAAAGAAGGAGTTGGGGACAATGTAAAAATAAAAATTGTTCAAAAATGGGCTTTATTAGTCTTAAGTAATAATATATGCAACATCTCCGATCTCCGGAACATAGAGTATATTAAGGTCTTTTCTAAGCATGGAAAAGTCGATTCTGACTTTAGTCAAGAATCGATCTTTTACTTAAAACAATCGACTTGTTAGAATCGAGTTGAAACTCTTTCAAGTCGATTAGAATCGATTCTCGCTGGTCGACTTCGACTTTTTTCTGACAATATTTAGTACCAATGGTAATATAGTAGTTTGTAATGTTTTCGTTGACTGACTTTCATCTTTCTTTTAAAACCTACACATAACACACCAATCAACACGCTTTCTAAGATCGGTTAGTGAACATATGTGGCATTCTTAATTCCTCAATTTTAATGTTCTATTTTGATACTCCACTTATTTTAATGTTGGGTGCCATATCACGTGCAATTTCTGGATAGAATGTTCTTTTATAAAAATATTGACAACAATATTTGTTAATTAGAATGTACGAAAGCTGATTCTGTTATATTCAGGTGGCGATGAACAAAGAATAAAAACAATGTGTTTTTTTATGTAAGATTTATTGACTGGCTAACAATATTTGTGTGTGTTGTATTTAATAAAATGTTTAAATAAATCTTATAAATAAATAAATAAATTTAATTTAAGATAACTCCTTCTTCTTCTTCTTTCTTCGCGGTGCGGGGTCGGCGGAGAATGGGTTTTTGCGAGCAGGAAGGAACAGGGCCGCCCGTCGCACGGCCTGACGCCTGTTGAAAATATAGAAAGGAAAAGACTGACATGCAAAGAAGAGAAATACTGCCAGTCCTAGCTAGGGCAGCTCGTGGTCGCCATCCACGTACCCACAAGACGTGGGCCCCTGAGCTTTAATTTAAGATAACAAATTTGCGAATTAAATTCGTGTTTGATTGGACAAAAATTGGAGTCGAACCAGGATCTCCACGCTTTCGCGGCGGGCGAACCGAGTTTTTAAAAAGTCGACTTGAAAGTTGAAAAGTCGATTTTCAAAAATGATTAATGGATTCCGAGAATCGAAAAATATCAATTCGATCAACGAAAATCGACTTTTCGAGCGCATTTTCCATCCCTAGTCTGTTCACGAATACTACCCCTAATTGCCATATCATTATTAAATCTTGCCAGTGGCAGTCCCAGGATTTTTTTAAGGGGGAGGAGCCTGAAATATTTTGTTTAACGAAAGCGGAGAGGCAGTGTCACATTCATGGAGGGGCCTGTGCTCTCCCTGGAACCGCTTGTGAATCTCCCTTCGGAGACAAGTGAAATTTGCGTCTGGACTTGCAGTTTATTGTTACGTCACTTCTCATAAATCCTATTTTGTTATTACACAATACCCAAGAAATTTATTATATTTACCTGTACAGTAATTTTTTTTTATCATTAGACCTATATACCATTCCAATTTAATTTCCTGGAGATTCATACTTAATATTGTGCTATAACAAAAAAATATTAGCTTAACATATTATACTTAATAGCTTAAAAAAAAATCGTTAATAATAAATCTTGTCTTCCCTGGATAATTTAAATTTTTCATATAATAAATCATTCGATTATACATTTAATCAGGTTATAAATCATATAATAATGATATTTATTTAAAAAATATATAATTTAACAAAATTTTATAAATCTCATACCATTTTTTTTTTTTTTAATTTCAAAAAAGTTTATACTCATATTTCAAGTTGAATTTCTTCGCAGGTGTTTAATTACCGTTTTCAAATCATTCATCTCCTACCGATATTGAATTTCCTTTCGATTAATCACCAACTGCGGGCCTCCCTCCCCCCCCTCTGTTTGCATGGCCTCTACCATTCAAGAACCATCCTCAGCCACAGGCTGCTTATCATCGTCACCTTTTCTTCTTCTATACAAAAACTTGTTTTGGATTATTTTAAAACTAACCATTAGACAATATCTACAATCAAGGATTAATAAATCATCAAAGAAATCGAGACTTGATTAATTTCTAACTGATAAAGTATTAATTTGCCACTTAACAAAAAAAAAAGAAAAAGTTTACAGATGCAAAATAATAGGATTGGAATATCTCTGATCACAATTTATATAAATTATTTTATTAGTGGTTCTTAAATATTTACATATCTAATTAAAACAGAAATATATCATTAATTTTTACTTTCTCTTACCTCTATATATGTTAATATATATAGAGAGAAAGTATTGGATTCATGTCGAAAATTCGATGTCGAGATTTTGACGGATATACACTTTTGAGGTCCTTTGAGTCCGAAAAAGTGGTTTTCGCGACATGGTCTGTCTGTGGGTCTGTGTGTGTTCAATTTTAAGCATGAAGGAATTGAGCTATGAGGCTGAAATTTTATATTTAAGTTACACACCCCCCTGGGGCGTGAAAATAAGCTTTTAATCAAAATCGGCCAAAGAGTACTAGTACTTTACTGATTCACTTTTTCAGTTTTTTTCGATTTTCTCAAAATTCGCTCAAACGATTTTGATTAAAATTCATAAATCAATTAATATTTAGAAGCTCTTTCAAATGTATATTCTCATTTTGCGATTGAAATCTTCTGAAGACCACTTTACTCTTGTGTTTCATAGGAAAGATAGGAGAAATGGTTGCCATGGTAACAAAATATAAATATTTTCCCATACTTATAAATTTTACATCTGAATTCAAATGTTCCGTACTGTCGGGAACTAAATACATGTCGACACAAAAAATCTGGTGAGACAAGCACAGTACACAACTTTCGATTACCGAAGGTAAGAGAAAGTTGTGTGCTGTGCCATAAGTCACACCAGATTTTTTATATCTAGTAGTCTTATCTGACCCACCAGCGTAAAAAATGCTATTCTCCAGCGCCGTTAACATGTTGCTTTTATCTCAAAGCTGTCAAAATCATAACCTTACTTTTTAGGTTAAAGACGCCATTTTGATGGATTAAATATGGCGTTAAAATATTAAAAGCACCCCCTGGACATGACATTAATTGTTAACACTATTGACTAAATGTTAACGCTTTTTTTGCTTACAGAATAGCAATTTGAGGCAAAGAGGTGTTAAAATGAATTAACACTGATTTCAGATGTTAAAAGTTTTTGCTTAAATATTATTATTTTTATTAATAAATGGAAATTATTTTATTCATTTGATGAATTTAATATAACTTCCGTATTATTATAGGCGGCCTTATTATTGCTCAGGGGCTCACATCTTGTGGGTACGTGGATGGCGACCACGAGCTGCCCTAGCTGGGACTGGCATTACATGTCAGTCTCTTTCCTTCTAGGTATATTTTCAAAAGGCGTCAGACCCTGCGACGGGCCGGCCTGTTCTATTCCTTCCCGGTCGCAAAACCCCCACCCCCTTCGCCGACCCTGCACCGCGGGATTAATGCAAAGAAAGAAGAAGATTATAGGCGGCCTTAGATTCTCCCTTATCTACCTCTTCACTTGCTCAATAATAGAGTTATATTAAATAAAGCGGGAGTTATTCATATATAAGGAGATGAAAAAACTACTCTACTCTACTAATATAACTCTTTAGTTCTTTATTCACTTATGAAGGTTAACAAGGAGTCTAAGGTGTGTCAAAATAAAAACAAGACTGTTGTTATTTAAATTTAGTTCCACTAATAGATTGAGGAAGTAAAACCGTTTATTCACCTTTTTATATAAAGAAATTATACATAGATTTGCTACTTCATTTTTTTAATTTATTATAAAAAACATTATAATAATTTAAAAATAATAGTAAAAAAGTTGGCTACTTTATGAATTAATTTTCAAAGCTATGATATATCTTCTAGATGTATAAAATTCAAATTAAGTAATTTATATATATAAAAAAAAATCTTGATAATAAATAACTCCAAATTTCCTCAAAAAAATTCATTAATTATAATATGGAGTCGGCAGGAGATAATTTATTTCAGCAGAAAAAAAACTGAAAGCTTTCTTGAATTTTTTTAATGAAAACCAAACAAACAAATAATATGAAGATTCCCACCCTAAAGTTTTGATTTTAATATCCTTTTATTGAAATAAGCTCTGATTTCATTGAAGGAAAATTTCTCCTGTGTACAAAAACAATTTTTAAAATTGATTAATGCCTCGATTAACGAAATTACTCTATTAACTTGCCGTAGCCCGAGGCTTTATTTTAATATGACCGTTCCCAAAAATAAAATTTCATCAATTTTTAATAGGTAAATACAAGAATAGCAGCTAAAATTATTTCATTTATTGACCCGCTAGGCTGACGTTTTGGTCTTGATCAAGACCATCTTCTGTAACCGATTGTTCTTGAAATATATGATTGAGTTATTGATTGTATGCCTATATTGACAGCCCGCATGCTCTGAAGATGGCCTTGATCAAGACCGAAACGTCAGCCTAGCGGGTCAATGAATAAAATAATATTAGCTGCTATTATTTTATTTACCTATTAACGATTATCCAGCTATAAAATCCACATTTGTCTATCAATTTTATTTGTATCATTCAAAACGTGAAGAGCTATTGAATCTTTTTTTTTTAACCCTTTTCGGCTACGAGGCTATTTAGGGATTATTTATTTATTATAAATTTTATATACATTACCGATGCAACCGGGGGCGTTCCACACGCTGATTGCTCGGGGTCACCAATCCCAACTTTCCCGTGCTTAGCATCACTTAACTTCAACGATTGTGGTGACTTTGATCTTCTCCGTCCGGCCCTCCCCTAATAATCTTGAAACTACAGTGGTTCAGGGGTTTGTTTTTCCAAAAAAATTTATTTAAATTATAGTTTGGTACCAATAATAAATTTAAATAAATAATGGCCACAGCTCAAAAAGTAAGGTGATTTTTGTTATGAAATGAAAAATCTATATTTAACCTTCTAAATTAATTTCATCCCCTTCAAAATAATCCCCCTCCAATAAAGTGCACTTATGCCAACGTTTTTACCAGTCCTCGAAGCATGCCAAAAAGTCGTTTTCTTATATAACCTTCAAAGCCGAAACGATTCACGTTTAATCTCTTCAAAAGAATGGCGATGTCCGCGGAGCGGTCTTTTTAACGTGGAAAATAATGGAGCTAAGCCAGGTGAATAAGGCATTTGCGGAACGATATGAGTTGAATTTTTAGCGAAAAACTCGCCGTGTGAGACGGCCCTTCTGACTTGACTCTTCTCTAAGATCCTTCAAAATTGTTTGAACGGATCCAAATGAAACGCCAAACATTCAGCAAGGTCTCTAATTGTTAGGCTGAACGCACACCAATTGAGCAAAAACATTTTCGGACAAAACGTTTTTGACTAATCGTGCCTAAAACTGTTTTTTTTAATGCTTTTCTATGGGTCAACGCATACTGAGGAGGCAAAACACATGAGCATGATTTGACATCATTGAACAAAATGTTTTGCCATTGAGCGTTTTGTTTAATCGGTGTGCGTTGGCATTGATCTCAATTGGTGTGCGTTCAACCTTAGTCGACGATTTTTGAGCCCTTTTTATTTCCTTAGCGTGTTGCTTATCAGTTGACGTTGATGGTCTTCTGGAGCGTTCCAAATAATCAACACGTTCTCTGCCTGCTTTGAAGTCTTTGTACCATTTATAAACATTTTTCTTCGATATACAGTGCAATCTACAACATTCTGAACGTTTCAGCAGCCGAAATTTCATTCCGCAAAACAAAATCTAATGGCATCTTTTGAAGAGATTAAACGTCGCGCTTTGGAGGCTATACCAGACTTTTTGGCATGCTTCGAAGGCAAAAAAACCTTGGTACTTTATTAGAGGAGGATTTCTTTGAAGGGGATGAAATTGATTTAGAAGATTAAAAATATTTATAAGATAACAAATTTGCGAGATAAGTTCGTTTTTGATTGGGCAAAAATTGCGCCCCCTGGAGTCGAACCAAGCGGGCGGGTCCTGGTTCGACTCCCGTGAGCGTTTCGCTATCTCATTTGTTTTTTAAATTTACAAATACATTTTTTTTAAATTAGCCTTGAAATAAAAAGCACTCTTTTATTTTAAATATTTCTCCATTAGTACAAAAACTCGATTTTATCCCAAAATAAATTAACGTAGTTGAGTTTTTTTTTTTTTTAAATATTATATCTTCATAAATTTTTATATAAATCCATCTAATTTTAATTTTCAAGTAAAAAGACACGATTTATTAATTATACAAATAACTTTTTTTTTTTAAAGTGATTTCCACAGATTTGAGACCACCCAAATAGATAAATATATTAAGAACATTTACATTTCAAATATGCCTGATACCCTAATTACTTTAGAATAATTTAAATTGACCTTTTTCGTAAAGAAAAATAACCTTCATGTTTTATCTAATATTTGATTATTATTATTAAAATTATTTGGGATTATCCGGATTTTCGGCAGGCTGTAATTTCCATCTGTCGGCATTTGCTAGGCAATTGAATGATGAGTATTTTTTTTTTTTTTTTTTTTTAGTTAGAGATGGAAAGTGTCTGATACGCTAGGAGAGAGGTTCGGTGTCATCTTCTCGAGGCTTGGAAAAAAATAACTTAATCATCTTTAATATCAATGATGTATGCAAATAAATTTATCATTTCATACTTTAGGCTACTGAATTTCATCATTTTTTTTTTTTTTTTCTGTTCTTTTTCTTTTTTCAAGTAAAATATATGAGATTTGGTTTAATAAATTATGCCAAGAAGATCTTTATAAAAAATTGTATAGGTTTATTACAATTAATTTCAGCGGCAAATTATATACAAAAAGTGCAAGTGATGGCATCAGTTTAGAGCATCTATGATTTATTAAGGCGGCAACACACGAAACTGCAAACTTGTCAAGCATGCACGTGCATCTTTTTGTACAAGCAAACTGTATCATCTTTTGCGCAAGCATTTTGATTGTGCAAGCTGTTTGATGTTCGATTGAATTTTAATCATTCACAAGCATATTTGCTCAAGCAAAACTCTTTATAGAGCGTCTTGACATTTGATATTTTTTTAATATATATTAATTCATTTATATTTATTGTGTCTCTGTTTAAAGCAAGTGAGTATTTCTTGTTATCTTTGAATAAATAATTCATTTTTAGGTTAATTTTCGGCATAAGCTGTTGCTTGCACAAGCATACTTGTGCCGAAGGGAATTTGTGCATGCTGGTACAAAAAGATTGCACATGCATGCTTGTCAATTTTGCAGTTATGTGTGTAGTCGCTTTTTTGACTGAGTTGTATAGCTGATAATATGTAGATGTAAAGGTTTCTGGATTTCCAATGAGCGAGCAGCTAATATTATTTCAATTATGTATTTATTGATATGCTAATGCTGAAGTTTCGGTCACATATAGGATCATCCTCAGGGCTATAATATAATGGATACAATTGAACATCAAATTTTCTCGCAGCATCTAAGCCTAATTATGCCGTCCTTTGCACATGGCTTAATAACAACAATTTTGGCGAATCTACTCTATTGCCAGACCTCCTAGCGACAAGTTTGTTTAAAAAAAAAATATTTTTTTTTTTCATCTTTCACTTGTTAAATTAAGAAAAATAAATTTAAGTAGGTCTAGTTTAATTTGGAAAATATATGTGGCTACTTCGAGTGTTAGATTTTTTTTTCCAAAAAATTATAGACTTCTTTCCTAAACTAATATTTGAACTGCGTGTATATTGAAAAATATAATTACATTATTTTAATACCTTGTCCCTGATGATGGATGACCTTTAGTCTCTGAAACATCAATAAGGTTTTGATAAAATATTTTCGGCCGAAGGTTGTCTTTATTTTCTCTTAATTTTTTTTAAATAAATCTGCCTTCTCTAAAAAAATATATTTTTTTCAAATTATACACTCATGCAAAACCTTTAATTATAAAATTATATTACAATTTATCGGGAGTTAGTGTAAAATAGTGTCTGATGTAGAATTTGATTAATAAGTAGATATGGTGGACTTGTCTAGAAGTGGGCTCAACATTCTTTTTAAATGTTCTTCAATGTTATTAAATGCTGACGTAGTCTAGAGACAAGTTATGGGATCTTGTAAGATGGAATGTTCTTTCCTTGCTCGTGTCGCCTGTCTTTTATATTATGGCAATTAATTATTTTTTTTCGTAGCCACGAGCTCATACTATTTTAATAATATCTAGTCGAAAGATTAAAGCGACAAATAAAAAAAATATCTTAATTTTTTTTTTTAACGTCATACAGAAGTGACATTGATTCCTTAACAAATATTCTGTTCGTTTAGCTTGCTATTGAACACATTTTGCCCTATATTCTGTTCGTTTTATTTAGGTGCATGCAAGCATAACTTGAATTCTGTTCGTTTGAAACTTGGGCTAGGAAATGTATATTTCGCTGCATAATTTGACCCAATCGAATAGTTAGTGTGAATTGTGCAGGCCGATCTCAGCGCCAAAGCTTTACTTGATGACCACCTTTTGTCGCCATTTTCTCTCAATTCACCTCAATTGAAATAACAGAACTAATTAATTAATATCGAAAAAAAAGATAAGTAAGTTTCAACTTTATTTTCATTTTTTTCATTAATTTTCTTTAATAATATTAATTATTTGTATTTATTTAAGGATCACTGTTATAAAAATGACGTTAGGTTAGGAGCAGAACTAACGCCATCTCATGCCATCTAGTGTAACCAGCTTCTGAATCGGCTAATAAAGGTTTTTCGAGACTCGCCCCTTAAAGTATTTTTTTTTTTTTATATAGCCTATAATTTAAATAATTATTTTTTATTTACAAAAGATTTTTTATATATACAAGTTTGTTTCTTTACCATAATTGTTTTAGAACTAAAATTATTTTTAAATATATTAATTAGTTTATGAATTAGCACTTTAATAATAAATTTTTTTGCATATTCTTTAAAAATTATTATTATTATTTCATTATTATCAAAAAATAATCTCTTATTTAAAATATGGCCCTCACATTTGCATTTAAATATCATATTAAACGTTAATGTATTCATTAATATTCTTATATCGCAAAAGAAAATGAATGGCTTTTAAACATTTCCAATTATTGAATGTTGATTGAGAAAATATCTTTGATTACAATCTTAGTGATTTATTTAAAATAATATATCACTTTATCAATATGTCAAAAAAAAAATTTGACCTTTTTTGGATGAGGATTTTTAATAGAAATGTGTGTGAAATGAAAGTTAAAGAGCTATTTGATTTTGATTATACTAGCCGCGCCGCCCGCCTTCGACGGGTTTGGCTAGACAGGGGGGGGGCTTCGCCCCCTGGACCTCCCTCAGCTTTCTTAATTATGAAGAGAAAATTATTATTACTGTTCCAATCCAGTGCCTCCTTGACGATTGTTGTATTATTATTATTCCATTCCAATTCAGTGCCTGCTTGAGGATTTGTTTACATTCATAGAATACACAAATGCAAAGAATACATAAATATTTCTCTATACATTTCCTATGGAAGAAATCGTAACTTTAGGACTTAATAACTCAAAAATTTATAGGAATTTCGGGATGAAAATAATTTTCCTGTAATCTTTATACATAAAAAAATTTCATTTAAAAATTCCAACGGGAAGTTGCCTAAATAAAGCTTGACAGACAGACGGACGGACATTAGCGCATTATATATATATAGATTGTAATAAATTCAACGATCAACCTGTATTTAAAATTCACAATAAATCACCGATATTGAATATTTAGGTGATTGTGATAATTTTCTTTGGCATGTTTTTAGAACTTGTAAAATACTCAAGAAGTGATGTCATTAAATTAAATAATAAAAATTATAATTAAATTCTTTGCTGACAGAGTTAAGTACTATTTACTTGTATTGAAACTTGTCTTGGTTTTTACGGGGCAAGGACAATTTTTTTTATTACCTCCTTAACTTATTTATGTCTGTTCCAAATCTCTTTTCAATATTAACACCCCAACTTTTACTTTTATCATACTCGTATAACCGAAATCCAGGTCTATTCTCTATGCAAAAAGGTTTACTTTTAACATCTGAAATCAGTGTTAATTCATTTTAACATCTTGAAATTAGGAGAATTTATTTCTCTACGAAAGAATAAACGTACGCCTAGACTTAGGCAACCAAACATGCACTAACCAACACCATTAACATCAATTTAACTTTGACTTGAGACAAGATAACATTTTTCTTATAAAAAGGTCACACTCCGACTAAAGACCTCTTATCTGGTTAAAAAGTGATTTGTTTATAGTAAATACGTTTGTTAAAACGAAAATTTTGCAAGACTAAAATGATTAACTTTGTTTTTTTAAAAGATTACTAGAAAATAAAAAAGGTAGATAAAAATACTGTATTTATTTTCCTTTTTGATATGTATTATAATATAAGAGGAAGTATTATTATCGTGAAAAATCAAACTTCTTTGTGTTTCACTACCCAGAAAAAAATTTTAATGTGCGTACCAATGTGAGGGTAGCTTGCTTATATCTGTGCAACTGTTCCACGGTCTTTGACAAAGTTATAATCTGAAATGGTCTTAAGAAGGTATTAAAACGTGGAGTTAATCGGGCTGCGGAAAGCGGTTAATTAATATCGGTTTTCTCAGCTTCCACTGGACTAAATCTTTTGAAACTTATTCATAATATCGTATCCTGCCGCTCTTCATATACTGCTAACTTAAAAGCCACTAGCTTAGTGTTAGCATTTAGGTGTTATATGATTACAGGGGCGTATATAAGAGGGAGGGGGCGTGGGGGCCCGGGCCCCCGAAATTTTCCAAATGCATATACGTATATAGGGATATACAGTCATCAGCGGGCCCCCCCCCCCCCCCCCGAAATGTTTGATTGGCCCCGCAGTGCGAAAAAATATAGTTCCGCAAAAAAATTTTTCCGCAACACTTTGGTTCCGCAAAAGAAAACATTTTTCCGCAGGACGGCGAAAATCCCGGCATATCTAAAAAAAAGATAAAATGATTTTCCCGGCGGAAAAAAATTTTTCCGCAGGGTGGAAAACTTTGGTTTCTCAAAAACAAAGTTTTTCGCAGGGCGCAAAAATTTATAGTTTCTTTGAAAATAAATTTTTCCGCAGAAAAATTTTTGATTTCAGCCCCCATCCCCGAAAAAAATTTCTATATACGCCCCAGTATGCTTTGATTAAGAACAGCGGGAAAGTTTTGCAACTTCTTTGAATGTTTTTTTTTATCACATTACTGAATAAAATCCCTATCATCATCTTCATCATTAAATTACCATGCTATTTTTTAGGAAAAAAAAAAAAATTGTTTCCACTAATTTTAATCTGTATGAATTTTTTCATCTACCAAAGACGGCAGCATTTGTATTCCCGTTGAAAAGAAGAGGTAGAACGAGTTTTGACGCAAGTTCTCAAGAGCATTTCAAAAGACGAATTTTTTTTTCTCCTGTTCTCTAAATGGATTATTTTGATATCTATTTTTAAAGTGAAACTTTTTATTTGATGGCCTCAAATTTTTTCGCCCTTCTATCAGCATGTCGCATTACAATCCATGACGCCGCAGGCCGTGACGTCACCAGCCACTCACACAGGGTTTCTTTACGACACTACGACATTTATATTTCATCTCTGACCATTTAAATTATTAAAATAGGAAAGTTGAAATTTAATATATATGACGAATTATAAAATAATAGAAGCCGTACAACCAGCGTTTTACTTTGCTTGAAAAAACTTTTTGCAGATTGAGATGCAAGAGGAAGAAATAAAATTTAAAATTTTATTTATCAGGATTTATTAGTGCTGACGACCAACTGCAGTACATTGGTTTCGGTCACATTGAACCATCTTCAGGTCTGTAAAATTATTACAATGTAAGCAAGACACTCATCGGTCATTATTACGAAAGGTATTAACAAAAACTCACCACCAAATCCTATGTTTCGTATTTAAATTTTATTTTATTATTATTTTTTATTTTAAATACGAAACATAGGATTTGGAGGTATTTTTGTTAATACCTTTCGTAATAATGACCGATGAGTGTCTTGCTTACATTGTAATAATTTTACAGACCTGAAGATGGTTCAATGTGACCAAAACCAATGTACTGCAGTTGGTCCTCAGCACTAATAAATCCTGATAAATAAAATTTTAAATTTTATTTCTTCCCCTTGCATCTCAATCTGCAAAGTTTTTTCAAGCAAAGTAAAACTCTGGTTGTACGGCTTCTATGATATTTTCTTGCACTGTTTCGTCTATTATAAAATAATAATTGTAAGATACTTTTATAATCGAATAATTTTCTGAACATTTTCAGTTAAACGCCTACGATTCGAAAAAGTTTCACTTGCATCGTGGTTTCATATGATTTTTTTGATATTACCTCCTAGTTTAAAGTACTTTTTTTTGGGATTCTAGGCATCTGTGATTTCAACTTTAATTATTTAAATTAATCTAATTTCAATTGGATTTTATTGCTCAGAAGTGTGCCATTGATCAGAGAGCACTTCTTTAACTCTTCAATTTAGATTTTTTATAAGTTCCAATTACTGAAGATGGACACAAATTTTTAATTATTTTGAATCAGCTTTGAAAAATTTGGTCTAGAAGTTGAGAAAACTGTGGCTCGTGATAATAATTTACCATTCACGTTTTGATACCTTCTTACTTTGACCGAAACGTCTTATTCTGGAATTAATATTTGGAGTCGGAAGGAATGAAACCAGCCATTAATCGGTTTATATTTTATTTTAAGTCAGGGGTCGTCAACCCGAATGATCTTACGGGCCACAATAAGCATATTGTTAAATGTATGATGAATCTCGTAGGCCGGGAAATGTTCAAGGCAGGCTGCGGTTTGGCTGGTTCTAAATAGACTTTTTCGGTAACCATAACGGTGCCTTCTTCAGCCAAGGTGTCCCTGTCAGCATATACCTGGTGCGATCGATCGAAATTTATTTGATATTTTATGCAAATAGACAAAATAACATCTCCGTTTTTCAAGAGATGGTTGAGTATGAGAAATATTAAGGAAACTTGAATTATTGATTTATTTCGAACTCAAGATCGTCTTCCTGTCCCCTGCGGGAACTTCCCCAATCCCGTTGGATACATCAAATAACCAAATCAGACAGCGCCCTCGGCAGAAACAAAGCCGCCGCTCTTGAACTTGTCCAAACGACCTTGTACGCTTGCTGCTCGACATACCTCGTTTTTTTTTTCTCAAATTTTTATTTGTT
>JAKCPI010023917.1:0-24260 GCA_023213315.1 Euborellia annulipes | reverse complement strand
TTATATTTAAGTTAATCACCCCCCCCCCCCCCGGAGCGTGAAAATAAGCTTTTAATCAAAATCGGCCAAAGAGTGCTAGTACTTTACTGATGTACTTTTTCAGTTTTTTTTCGATTTTCTCAAAATTTGCTCCAACGATTTTTTAAAAAATTCAAAAATCAATTATTTTTTAGGTTTTCTTTAAAATGTATATTCTCATTTTGTCATTGAAATCTTCTGAAGACTTTATTTAAGTTGTATGCATCACTCACATCTGATCTTTTTGAACATTTTCAATTTTATAGACTGTATAAATCACTAGATTTATATTAATAACTAAGAGCAATTTACATTCAATTTGAATAAAAAGAGTGAAGATTATTAACCATGTGCCTCCCATTGATTAAATGAATTTCGGAACAAAAATAATTTTTCTCTAATCTCTAAAATATCCCCTTTGTAGAGCTTTTTTATTTCTTTTTCAATATTTCTACAATAATTGTTTTTGAAGTTGTGGCTGTGATGTGATTATAATAGAGGGATGGAGATATCAGCCATAATGGAATGCTCTAGGTTCAATAAACATTGACGTCATTTCAACTTTTTCTTGGGGGGGGGGGACTTTTTTTATTAAAATTTAATTACAAATAGGTACTCAAATTTGGCCAAAAGATATTTTTAATTGTTTAATTTTGTACACTTTATATAGTCGTAAAGATATTTAGAAATATTTTATTTAGAATAATAGAGTTTTATAAAAATCAGAGCACTTGGAGGGGGGGGGGTAAATGTCCTTGACGCCACTGTCAATAAACTTCCCAGAATAAGACGTTTCGGCCTGCATTTATTTGGCTATTTGCACTTATTGGAAATTATACACATATTGCAAAGCGTTGAATTATCTATGATCTTGGATGCAGGAACGATATAATTTTATTATTGTCAAATCCTGATTCACATGTGCACTTAAATATGTATATAATTTCCAATAACTTAAAACAGCCAAATAAATTCAGGCTGAAACGTCTTCTAGGAGTTTTCTTGAACGTAGAGCATTCCATTTTGGCTGATATCTCCACCCCTACATTATAATGGTTCTATAAATATCTAGGGAGACGGGTATTAGCGAATTATATATACCGGGTATACATGCATAAGCAAAGAATACAAGCCCAGCCCCCCGGAGACCCTTTGAGACAAATCTCTAAATAGGCTCAAGAAAAAGATTTTCATAAAAATATGAAAAAAAATTTAATATTCAAATTTTCATTTTTGGGGACCTTCTAAAGCCCCGGGGCCCATTGACCCTCTTGGCGGCCTTGGCTACTAACAATCTTTTATAAGAAACAGATTACAATCCTCCAAAATTCAATAGAGATGAACGCTCTACTCTCAATGATGTTAAAATATCTACTTCTTTATCCCCTACAGGTTCAGACAGAATTATCATACGCCCTCCTCCCTAAACTGAAAATAATCTGGTGTGACTGGAGCACAGCACACAACTTTCTCTTACCTTCGGTAATCGAAAGTTGTGTTCTGTGCTTGTCACACCACATGGGCGTAGCCAGGGGGAGGCAGGGAGGGCCTTTGCCCCCCTGGCTTGTCCTAAAAATAAAAAAAACAAACAAACAAATATATTTTTCCCATTGGGAATTTTTTTTTAATGGCCCAATCCACTATATTAATTTAATTTTTTTTTAAATTTAAATAAATAATTAATAATCTATGTATATATTAATTGCAAACCCCCTCCCCTCTGGCTCTAACGAGGGGTTGGTCCCCCCCTAACAAGATGTCTGGCTACGCCCATATCACACCAGATTATTTTTTGTGTTGACATGTATTTAGTTTCCGACAGTACGCTACATTTGAATTTCAAAGTGTAAAATTTATTAGTATGGGGAAATATTTATATTTTATTACCATAGCAATCATTTCTCTTATCTTTTCTATGGAATACAAGAGTAAAGTGGTCTTCAGAAGATTTCAATGATAAAATGAGAATATACATTTTATAGAGAATCTAAAAAATAGTTGATTTATGAATTAAAAAAAAAAAATTGTTGGAGCGAATTTTGAGAAAATCGAAAAAAAAAACTGAAAAAGTGCATCAGTAAAGTACTAGTACTCTTTGGTCGATTTTGGTCAAAAGCTTCGTGTCAGGTCCCATGGGGGTGCCTAACTTAAATATGAAAATTCAACCTCATAGCTCTTTTCGTTCTTGAGATATTTTGTTCACAGACACACAGACACACAGACAGACCATGTCGCGAAAACCACTTTTTTGGATTCAGGGGACCTCAAAACGTGAAGATCCATCAAAATCTCGACATCGAATTTTTGACATGATTCCAATACTTTCTCTCTCTATATATATTAACATATATATATAGAGGTAAGAGAAAGTAAAAGAATAATCGCATCCCAAAAAATTTGCAAAGATTATAATATTCTATTTTTATTCAAAAAATAAAGATAACTTATGCAAATAATATTACAATAATAGCTCAAAGATAAGCTTCTCTCTTTTGGTCACCTAAATGAATGGCACTATGAAAAATTAATAGAACAAGAAAGCAGCAGACAAAATATGCTCCCTATCAATGTTTATAATAACTAGTGCGATAACGTTAGAATATTTTATTTAAATTTATATTATAATACAAAAACAAAAGATTATTGACATTTTTGTTTAGCTTTATCACGATCTTCAGGTCATGTGTCTGCGTTGTTTGAGGTCAAATTAAAAAATAAATTGCCAAAAAATAAAAATCATATCATACTTCAATTTTAATTGACAGATAGGTGTTATTAGAAAAATTTGTTAACATAAAAATGTTATTATAATAATATTTAATGGCTGGAAATATATTGAGGAAGGATGTGGAAATGCCAGGCAGCCAAAAATAAAACGCTCTCAATGTCCAGACGTTTCGGGCAAAATTTATTCCCCCCTCTGTATAAATTTTGCCCGAAACGTCTGGACATTCAAAGGGAATTGAGAGCGTTTTATTTTTGGCTGCCTGGCATTTCCACATCCTTCCTCATAAAGATGTTAGTCAAAATCTGGTGGGACTAAATTGAAAATTGTGATCTATGCTTATCACTCCACATTTTTTTTTATGTCGTCATATATATTTAGTTTGAGAAAATTATAGATACAGCTAAGATTTTTCTTTATTTATTTAATCCCCACGGCTGACGTTTCGGTTACGTGTTTGAACCATCTTTAGAGCTGGCGAAAAGTCATTATGAAAGTGCCATAGTGGATTATATATATATATACAAGTCGATGACTTAATGATAAATAAATGTACATAAATTACATTGGTATATAAATAAATGTAATTTATGTACATTTATTTATGTGCCTAGTCATCGCATACTCTGTATATATTTGTTATATAAGAATTTAGTTCAACGTATAAAATTTCAATGTATAAAATCCACTATGACACATTCATTATGACATTTCGCCTGCTTTGAGGATGGTTCAAACACGGAACCGAAACGTCAGCCGTGTGGATTAAATAAATAAAGAAATAACCTTAGCTGTATCTCTCATTTTCTACCCTATCACAGCTATAAATTGCGTTTTTAAATTTTTTTTTTTAGTTAATTATTTTAATTTCTATAAATAATGCCTTTATTAAGTTGCTAACTTCACAAAACTTTCCTTACACTTTTCCCTCAGATAGCTAATTATAAGTGAATAAACTCGAAGGTTAAGCTTGTTCTTGTTTACTATATCGATGCTTTGCTATCGGTCGGATAAATTTGCTAGTTGACTAGAAGTAAAGCAACCTGCCTTAAGTTTCATATCTCGAAAAATCAAAATACATATGACTACAAAACCTCCCTTGCGTTACAAATGAGAGTCGATGCAAAGGACAGTATTTAGGCTATATCTATTAACAACTAAACCAGTGGTTCCCAACCTGGGGGCGATCGCCCCCCCCCCCAAGTGGGCGATTTGGGATATCAGGGTGGCGATAAATAAGCGGGGGGCGATTGGGGGCGATGAGTATTCAAAGGGGGAAAAATTATTAGAGTTAACTAAAATTTAAAAGAATAAATCAAAGAGAAAAATCTCCTATTTACAGGATGGTCAGGAAAGAAGAGGAAAAAATATTGACATAAAAATAAAATGGTCTCAAGATAATTCCAATCTAGAATTGAAACGTTCCAATCTAGAATTGATTAATAATTTTTGTCATTTTTGTTTTCATTAAATAAAGATTGACCGAAAAAAGATCCATTTTTGTTATTTTCTTCATAAAAATAAAATTATTATTAGATTTTTAAAAGGTTGTGCCAGGAAAGAAATCAGACAAAAATTTAATTAATCTTTATCTAATTTTACTAACTACCGATTGTCCTGAGAAAGGATGCGATTTGCGTCCGAAACGTCAGCAATTGAAATTAAAAATTAGTTAAAGATTGATTGAATTTTTGTCTGATTTCTTTCCTGGCTTCCATCCTACTCATATTTGAAAATTTCAACGTTTCAGTCACTATTTCTGCAGGTGTTGTATTTTTTCACTTTGAAAAGAAAACGTTATCTGAGGAACTTGAGTGATTCACTTTGAAATAAAGTACTTTTACTTTCTCGTACCTCTATATATATGTTAATATATAGAGAGAGAAAGTATTGGATTCATGTCAAAAATTCGATGTCGAGATTTTGATGGATCTTCACGTTTTGAGGTCCCCTGAATCCAAAAAAGTGGTTTTCGCGACATGGTCTGTCTGTGTGTGTGTGTGTGTGTGTGTGTCTGTGAACAAAATATCTCAAGAACGAAAAGAGCTAGGAAGTTGAAATTTTATATTTAAGTTAGGCACCCCCATGGGACGTGACACGAAGCTTTTGAACAAAATCGACCAAAGAGTACTAGTACTTTACTGATTCACTTTTTCAGTTTTTTTTATTTTCTCTAAATTTGCTCCAACGATTTTTTTAAAATTCAAAAATCAATTATTTTTTAGATTCTCTATAAAATGTATATTCTCATTTTGTGATTGAAATCTTCTGAAGACCACTTTACTCTTGTACTCCATAGAAAAGATAGGAGAAATGGTTGTCATGGTATCAAAATATAAATATTTTGCCATACTTATAAATTTTACATCTTGAAAATCGAATGTACCCTACTGTCGGAAACTAAATACATGTCGACACGAAAAATCTGGTGTGACAAGCACAGTACACAACTTTCGATTACCGAAGGTAAGAGAAAGTTGTGTGCTGTGCGCCAGTCACACCAGATTTTTTTGTTAAAAATGTTAAATCATGCAATGAAAATGAAAAGGGGGGCGATAGGTGATAGACACCCTCCAGAAAGGGGCGATGGGCCAAAAAAGGTTGGGAACCACTGGACTAAACGTTCAATAAGCCTCATAATCATGATTAAGATTCGATAAATTTCCGGGGATAAATAAATATCCCCTTTTCAATATAGAAAGGAGCAATCAATTAAAAACACCCTCGATGTCATCCGTTTAATGGAAGTGCATTTAGAAAATTACAATTTCATATTTCTCTAGTCACTTTAAGCTGAACGCACACCAATTGAGCAAAAACATTTTCGGACAAAAATGCTTTTTTATGGGCCAACGCACACCGATTAGGCAAAAACATTTTGTCCAATGCCAAATCATTTTGCTGAATGGCAAAACATTTCGCCTAATCGGTGTGCGTTGACATTGAGCAAAACGTTTTTTCCTAGTGCGTTTTGCTGGGTGCTTGGTGTGGGTTCAGCCTTACCATGCGATTCTTTTATTTTTTTGTATCGTTTATTTACTGATATTTTTGTCTTCTTCAGGTCTATATCGTAGTTTTATTTTTTTTATTTTTTTATAATATAACATTCATTCATTTAGCTTGTTAGAAAATTCCACTCATAGCTCATAAAACTCGTGATCGTCACCCACGTTGATATCAAATTTGAGTCACTGAATGATTAAATTTTCTTGAATCTTTCATTCCGTCTATAATTAATAAAAAAAAAAAGATGTATTCTTAATATACTAAATTCAATATAATGAAGTAAATTTAAAATTTTTCATAAAAAAAAAAATTGACATTGCCCCTCAATATTTTTAGTCTGTGTGTCTTTGAACAAAATATCTCAGGAAAGTAAAGAGCTTGGAGGTTTTGAAATTTTATATTTAAGTTTGACGCCCCCATGGGACGTGACACGAAGCTTTTGAACAAAATCAGACAAAGAGTACAAGTACTTTATTGATGCACTTTTTCAGTGCTTTTTCGATTTTCTATAAATTCGCTCCAACGATTTTTTTTTAAATTCAAAAATCAATTATTTTTTAGATGCTCTTTAAAGTGTATATTCTCATTTTGTCATTGAAATCTTCTGAAGACCACTTTACTCTTGTACTCCATAGAAAAGATAGGAGAAATGGTTGCCATGGTAACAAAATATAAATATTTTCCCATACTTATAAATTTTACATCTTGAAAATCGAATGTTCCGTACTGTCGGGAACTAAATATATGTCGACACAAAAAATATGGTGCGACAGTCACAACAGATTTTACTTTCTCTTACCCTCTATATGAAATATAGGGGAGAGAGGGGTAATGGCGCTCACTGGGTAATGGCGCTCACCCCTGTAACTCTGTCAAAATAAAACTTAGCAAATCGCCACGGAGCGTGAAATGCAAGGGGAGGGGGTCTCTAACAGGCAACAATGCAAAAGGACAGTCAGCTTGCGTCATGTGACCGTGAAGTGAGTTTCTTCGTTTGAGGCCGCACTGATCTAATTTTCGGTGTCATGTTTTTGTCGATAAGTCCAAAATTTTAATGCTTATTAAATTTTTAATTTTACTTTTCTGACAATAAAACTATTCTATTCTGTGATAATGTAATCAATTTTCAACAATTGCAAATGATTTTTTTTATTTCAAATTAATTATAAAACTACCGTTTGGGGTAATACCGCTCATCTGAGCGCCATTATCCCTTAGAAAGTTTTCAGACTGTGAAGATGAAGAGCAGCTTTGTGACGATGACAGTGATGATGAATTGAATGTGGATGATGAAAATTATAACAAAAGTATTATTTGCGAAGAAATTGGAAAAAATAACGAGTTGTGGTATTGCTGCACCATCTGTGGAATGTGGGCTCATGCTATGTGTTCACTGTGGGATTCGACAGATGGATATATCTGTGATTTATGTGTCCAAAAATAAAATATTTCTATTTCTAATTTGTGTTACCTCTAATAATAGTAATTAGTTTATATTATAATTATAATAATTGAAGTTGATTTCACATCGAAGACTTTACTCTATTTGTTATATTGAAAAAGGCTAATCTTACGTCCAAATGGGAATAATTGATGCTAATTTGGGATTGTAGACTTTACTTTTATTGTATAAGATTGATCTCATAAATATTTCTTTAATTAAAATGTATCTTACATGTTATATTCCAAAAAACATGTTTGAGCGTTATTACCCCATGCCCTGAGCGGCATTACCCAAAGCCAGGGGCAATGCCGTTCAAACATGTTTTTTAATATTGTTTCCCTACTACTAATAGGGCAAAGATATATGCTTTTGGTGTTAAATTGTTGATTACTCGATAATTAAAGACTTTATTACCCATCTTAATTTGGATTTATAATAAATGATTTAAAAGATACACCATGTTTTCCTTAAGTGAGCGCCATTCCCCCTCTCTCCCCTATATATAGAGAGAAAGTATTTAATTTATATTCTACTAATAATTATTTTAATATTTTATTATTTTGTGGAATATAAAAATAGATTTTCTTTAATTGCTTCTAAGAAACAATGGATGACGTCATTCCCCAAACCCGTCTAGATTGTGTGAAAACCGGTCAGTGAAAAAATTAAAGAGAGCTCATCAGAGTAGTCAAAATAATGATAGATATTCAAAATGTTTTTTTGCCCTCGGGGCATGGCGTAGAGGTTAGCGTGCTAACCTCATATACCAAACGTCGCGGGTTCGGACCCCAGGCAGTCCGATGATTTTATTTAAGCCAATTGGATACCAAATGGCTTAAATAAGAATGCCTGGACCCCATATATGTATATTTATTTAATAACGGATATCGTTTAAAGTCTTATATGGCCTGAGTTGCCGAAAAGACTGTGTGAATGAGTGTGTGAGTGTGAGTGTGAATGAGAAAAAGTGTGAATGTTTTTTATTTAAAAAAAAAAAAAATGTTTTTTTTTTTTAATATTCTTTCAAATTATGGATTATATATTTTTGATTTGAAACTTTATTTAATTTCGTTTTTTTTTCTTTTAATACACACATACTTATATCTTTTAATTAGAATATAAAAAATAATTATTAACGAATAATATTGGCGGGATCCCTGGCGATTTAAGCTAAGAACAAGAAAGGCTTTGACCAATCAGAGGCCGAGGAAATTGTTACGTCACTCAACAAGCGGTATTTGATCCTGTTCACATGTCATTTATTAGTTGTTCTTGAGATAGTGTAGTGTTAACATCGTATAGTGTTTGTGTGTATCTAGAAATCATCCCTTCATTTTATCTTTAACTATTTAAAAGTAAGTAAAATTAATATTATTTTTTTATTTGGACCATCTATATATATAAAAATCTGGTGTGATTTGCGGCAGTACGGTACATTTGAATTCAAGATGTAAAATTTATAAACAGAAAAATATTTATATTTTGTGACCATGGCAACCATTTCTCCTATATTTCCTATGAAGTACACGAGTAAAGTGGTATTCATGAGATTTCAATGCTAAAATGACCCAAGGTGGGATTTGCGAATAGTTTATTATAATAAAAATACAATGATATTATAAATAGAGTTTAGAATTAATTAGTTCATCCGAATCACCGCCATGATGGCGCGGCGCCACCGTACGGTCGTTTATTAAATTTACTTTTGCTACATGGACTCTTGTGCGTTTCGGAGTTCTCAGAACGGGGCTAAATATTTAAGAATCTATTAAAGTTTACACAAAAGAAGATTTAATAGACTTGAATAATAAAGGTACCTTTAATTAAAATAAGAATATTTGCTCAAATAGAATAAAAGGCGGTTCCTAAAAAACTTTTGCTGTTTTCTTTCTCCCAAATCGAGCGGTGTAAATAGCCTTTGAGGCAGGGCCGCAGACAGGGGGGGGGGCTATATCGTCGGGGCCCGGGCCCTCCGAGGAGACCCGGTCCCTTTGTGCTCCAACCTTAAAATTCTAATAAAAAAATAATTTTCATGGTTAAAATAAAAAAAAAAAAAATAAGATTTAAACTTTCGACCGTTGGTTCTCGTTGAAACATTTTGTAAATTAAAATTAAATATACAAATTAAACACTAGGTTATTTGTTTCAAAGGTTTTATTAATTAAAAAAATTAACACTTGATACGTATTTCGACAATTCCTTGTCATCATCAGAAGTAGAATATAATCACTTCTGATGATGACAAGGAATTGTCGAAATACGTATCAAGTGTTAATTTTTTTAATTAATAAAACCTTTGAAACAAATAACCTAGTGTTTAATTTGTATATTTAATTTTAATAAAAAAAAATCATTTTCTTTAAATTTATATATTGAGGGCCCTTTAAGCTCAAAATCTAAACATTATAATTAAAAAAATCTGTTGTGACTGGTCGCACAGCACACAACTTTCTCTTACCTTCCGTAATCGAAAGTTGTGTTCCGTGCTTGTCACACCAGATTTTTTGTGTTGACATATATTTAGTTTCCGACAGTACGCTACATTTGAATTTCAAGATGTTAAATATTGTTACCATGACATCTATTTATCCTATCTTTTCTATGGAGTACAAGAGTAAAGTGGTCTTCAGAAGATTTCAATTGCAAAATGAGAATATACATTTTAAAGAGAATCAAAAAAATAATTGATTTTTGAATTAAAAAAAAAAATCGTTAGAGCGAATTTTGTGAAAATCGAAAAAAAAACTGATAAAGTACATCAGTAAAGTACTAGTACTCTTTGGTCGATTTTGATTAAAAGCTTATTTTCACGCCCTAGGTGGGTGTCTAACTTAAATATGAAATTTCATCCACCTAGCTCAATTCCTTCATTCTTTAAATTGAACCCAGACACACAGAGAGATTGGCTAATTTTCAAATTATGCCCCTTGACTATCACCCCCCCTCCTCCCTGGGGAATGTGGGACCCACGTTTGAAAACCCCGAATTACATTGTCTAATATATAACACACGTTGTTAATTTTTTCTTTAGTTTAAGGACTTTTTCGGCATCTAAGGCCATTTAGACCCGTTGCATGGGCGTACCCAGCGAGGGGCAGCTGCCCCCCCCCCCCTAGAAGCAACAAAAAAAAAAAATAAATGTTTATAAAGTGATGAAACGAAACAAAATTGGTGGATGGCGACGGGGAATGATTCTTTTTGTTAGGACTCGAGGGTTTTTAGGCTTTTAATTCGCAGGCTTTACCCCTCTATATAAAAAATAGCTATGCCACAATCTGGACGACCATAATCTCCCCCCCCCCCTAGTTTTGATCCTGGGTACGCCCATGACCCGATGCTTATTTAATTCAATTGTTTGTGTCGCAAATTCATATGAAATAAATTTTTTTCCACCTCAAATTGCTCTTTATAAATTAATTTCCATAAAATCAAATTTATTTCCTCCCCTCCAGAATATTTTACACTTAATATCAAGTTCTTCTTGTTATGTCTTCAAATAAGCCTTCAAACAGGAAGTTTGTCATCTATTTCAATGATATATTCACTTTCTCCTTGAAGAAGAAGAAAAAAAAAAATTCAGGAGGGTAGAGGGTTTCTCTCCTCTCAACGGAAATATTAGATATCACCTTTTTTTTTTTTTTTTTTTTTTTGGTTAACCAAAATTATTATAAAAATTTTGTTGTCTTAAATTTCATTTTGGTTGATGGCAGTGAATAATATGCAAGTCCTGGTTAGGTTCATCATTGATATGCACCACGCTCTCTTCCTTTCTTCTTTTGTTATTGGTCATAAATTAAAATGTGGTGTGTGAACTATAAGATGAGAGATGTGGGGGTGCATTTAGTTTTTCTTCTTTTTTTTTCTCTCTTTCTCGCTCTTTTGAAATGATGGTTACTTTAACGGAACGCTATTAACACTTAAATCATAAAAGTCAGGTTGGCCTCTGGCACCTGAGCATGGCGCCAATGGCTGTAAACATAAAAAAAGAAAAAGCACGAGCGCGCGCTCTCTCTCTCTCTTTGCCTAAAATAATTCTATATAAAAAAAAATTCTAAACTAATCAATCATGTATTTTTAGATAGATTTATAGTTGAGAAAAAAAATGCAGGTATAGAATGAAAATTTTATATTTTTTTTTTAAACAAAAATGTTTTGTTTGAGTCTCTGTTTGACCAAATTCTCGTTGAAATTTTGCACTTTCATAGAATTATAATTATAATTTCTTTCCTTCCGAGCAAGAGTTTGATAGTCCATTAGCACTCTGACAAGGATGTCACCCAAAGGTGAATCGCCGATTCTTTTGAAACTTATCGCATTTAAAGAACTCATCTAAAGATTAATTTAGATGAAAAAAGTTTCAGGGATGGGCATACAGAAATATTTTTTTTTAATATTTTTAACTTAATCTATAAAATCAGTACAATAGTGAAATTCAATGAAAAAATGCTTAAAACAAATCTCATTCTTACAATAACTGCATTTTATAAAAGAAAAATCACATGATTCGTTTTTATAACATAAGTTATTTTCATTGTTGAAACAAAATTCAACAGGATTATCGAAATGACCAGGATGGCTTTGAGAATAACCCGATGCAAACCAAAAATCAATCAATTAGATTTTTAATTTAAACTGACAATGAGTTTTTAGCATTGTTGCGTCGTTTGTGAAAGTTTTTTCGTGTTTGCAGATTAGATTGAGCTTGATTATTTTAATAACTTGGTCTAATTCATGTTAATATAATTCAATTTTTGAAAATGAAATTTTAATTTAAAAAAAATATTTCTGTATGCCCATCCCTGAAACTTTTTTCATCTCAATTAATCTTTAAATGAGTTCTTTAAATGCACCAAGTTTCAAAAGAATCGGCGATTCACCTTTGGGTGACATTCTTTGTGAGACATAAATTAATTAGTATATATATATTAAGGGTGTCCGTTATTTCCCAAATTGCGTTTCATGCTGCAAACGCCCTCTAAATTTTTAGGTTTTGACCTAAAAAAAAAAATATCAGACCCATATCATTCCTTAAAATTCATATTAAACCGTGCCTAAATCATAATCGATTTCCCATTGAAATAACATGGGATTTTTGCATTTTTTGCAGTTTATTTTATTCCACTGAAACATATATAGCTGGTCCCATGCCCCCCCCCCCCCAGCCAAATACTCTAGTTACGCCCATGTAGACAATTCAATTAAAATAGATTTTTTTCACGGTCAATTTCATTAGCTTGTATTTATTTTGTTTTTATTAACACTTTTAAAACCCTTTTGGCTATTTAGGGATTTAGATTTCCTAGATACTCTTTTTAAATAACAAAGTACCGGGGGGACGTACCACACGTTGTTCGCTCGGGGTCACCAATCCGAGCTTTCGCCGCGCTTGTTATTCCTTAACAGGAACGATTGTGGCGACGGTTGCCAGGCTCACAGGCCAAGATTCTTTTTTTTTTTTTTCAAAATTGAGGTCTTTTACTTCGATAATTATCTCAAACTACTTCAATTGAATTAAAAAGCGAACCCTATCCGCGAGAAGCTAATGTATCCTCTCTGAGCATTGGGTCCCGGGCACTAACTTTATTAAATATTATTTCAAAAAAAAAATATTTCTAGATTCACATATCTTTATTATACTTATAAAAGAAAAAGTCCATTTTTTTTCGACCAGTGAGTGTACTTGTGTTTTTTCTTTGGTGGCGTTTTTGTTAATAATTTCGTTAATAATTTTTTACGAATGAATGATTTTTAGAAAGCCAAAGAACTATAGAATATCGTAAATATATGTTTTTTGCATTCAGGGATATCTAAAATTGTATTAGGGGCGACCAAAGCAAAAACAAATCTTGAAAATTTCGATTTTTCTAAACTTTAAGCCGTTTGCGGCTCGTAAATGACCTCCGATCGGGATGAAACTTAAAATTTATATGTATTCTAACTATCTGCATATTTTTACAGGGTGTCGCGTTAAAAATAATTTGAACATTCTAAATAAAAGCCGTTTTAGAGCACATTTTCTACTAAAATCTATTTTGCTCTATATCTCTAAAACTGTGCCTGATGGGGCAAAACTGAAATGATATTTGAATTCAGCATGAAAAATACTTTTAGAATTTCATATCTTCATTCTTGTGAAAGAAAAAAAGTTCATTTTTGTCGACTAGTGTTATTAGGAAAAATACCAGAGCAGGAACGATTTGTCAAATACACAAGTATCTTAAACAAATTCCGATACATGTGCCCTCATCGATTTATCAGTTCTTTGGGAAAACCTTCAATGCATATTTCGCCATTTTTTTTTTCAAGACTAACCTTCGTTATAAATATATTTTCCATTTTTGTTTCCACCTTTTTTGCGTTTTTACAACACATCTCTCGCTTGCCCCATTGATTGAGAATAGCTAGCTGTTCTTTCGTCCCTCTCAATCAAAACACACTGTCTTCTCTCCTCTCTATCTCAGATCGCCATTAAATCTTCACTTATCACAAAATAAATTAATACTTTTATTTTTTTTTTTTTTTTTAATCTTTAATTTTTATTTATCTTATCAAATTATGATTAATTATAACAAGTTCACAAAAAACATATCTATGAATATTCTTATACCTACCTCAAAAACAAGCGCATCTAATTTTTCTCTTAAATAAAATTCCGCGGGCCATAGGAGCAACAAATAAAAAGATATTGTTAAATACAAATTTTTCTGTGGCAGGTAGAAACGAAGGGGATGATGGGGGAGTAAATTATTTTTTATTCATTCCTCATTCAAAGTTTTAGATATATCATAAAATAAAAAAAAGTACGTTTCCAGGCGGATATTACTAATAGAGGTGTCTTACCTTCGGTAATCGAAAGTTGTGTACTGTGCTTGTCACACCAGATTTTTTGTGTCGACATGTATTTAGTTTCCGACAGTACAGTATATTCGATTTTCAAGATGTAAAATTTATATGTGAAAATATTTATATTTTGTTACCATGGCAACCATTTCTCCTATCTTTTCTATGGAGTACAAGAGTAAAGTGGTCTTCAGAAGATTTCAATGACAAAATGAGAATATACATTTTATTGAGAATCTAAAAAAATAATTGATTTTTGAATTTAAAAAAAAATCGTTGGAGCAAATTTAGAGAAAATCGAAAAAAACTGAAAAAGTGCATCAGTAAAGTACTAGTACTCTTTGGTCTATTTTGTTCAAAAGCTTCGTGTCACGTCCCATGGGGGTGCCTAACTTAAATATAAAATTTCAACCTCCTAGCTCTTTCCGTTCTTGAGATATTTTGTTCACAGACACACCCACAGACAGACCATGTCGCGAAAACCACTTTTTTGGATTCAGGGGACCTCAAAACGTGAAGATCCATCAAAATCTCGACATCGAATTTTTGACATGAAACCAATACTTTCCTTTCTCTCTATATATATTAACATATATATAGAGGTAAGAGAAAGTAAAAATTATTTATTATTTTCCCCAAATGAGTTTAATATCCTGATATTTCGAAGGCACAAAATGATGATATAATGGTGGAAGCAGTCCAAATTAATACAATTAAATATAAGCAACTTGTGGTTTTTTTTTTATTTTGTTTTTTCCCCATTCTGCAGCCTTGCCGAAAAATTAGCGTAGTTTGAGGAGTTTATTCGGTCTACATTTCTCTCGGCATCACTCATTAAGCTTCAATTAAGAAATTTACCCCTAGCTAGTTATACAAAGAAAATTTACATTAATTTAAGCATAAATTATGTGGTATCATTTTTTTTTAAAAATGGACCTACACCACTTTCAAAATAAACGGTCCAAATCATGATGGAAATGAGCTACGAGGTTGAAATTATATATTTAAGTTTGATAGCCCAATGAGACGCAAAAATAAGCTTTTAAATAAAATCGGGCAAATAGTACTAGTACTTTATTGATGTACTTTTTCAGTTTTTTTCGATTTTCACACAATTTCTTTTACCAATTTTGATTAAAATTCATAACTCAATTATTTTTTAGATACTCTTTAAAGAGTATGTTCTAATTAAGCCATTGAAATCATTTGAAGCACACTTTACTCTTGTACTTCAAAGGAAAGGTAGGAGCCATGATAACAAAAAATAAATATTTTCCCATATTTATAAATTTTACATCTTGAAACTAAATATATGACGACACAAAAAGCACAGAACACAACTTTCAATTATTGTAGGTAAGAGAAAGTTGTGTGCTGTGCGACCTTTCACACCAGATTTTAAAAATAAATTTAGGAAAATTGATATTTTATCAGGAAGGAAATGAAATGTAACCCTATAAAATGAAAATTTTGAACAAGCCAAGCACGCCACCCACCTTTTTTTCGCCAGCTCTCTTTTCTGTCCTTTTGACATTTTTACTTGTTTGCAATATTGTTCTTTGGTCCTCTATAAGTGAAGCGCAGCTGCCCTTGAGTCACTCACCTACGTTTTTCTTTTCTACCTAAGAAGAGAGGGAGAGAGAAAAAGGTTTCTAATCTATAGAATTCGCTCGATAAATATTCCTTTCAAATTTAAAATTGATGTTCTCTTTTAAGATAATAATTTCTTATCGCTATTATTTTGTTTATTTAAAAAAAAAAAAAAAAACGCCTTCTGTTAGACTTCTAATTTGGATTTCCAAAATAAATTTTATAAATCTTATACCAGGAATGTACAAAATTCACTAAAAGTATCGTGATACGGACTGCGAAAACCGTGATTTTCAAAAATTGGATCAAGATTTCAATTCGAGTCTTCATATTTTAAATCAAATTTTTAGAACCGATCCTATTATCATATTTTTTCCGTTCCATTTTTTTTAGGAAACAGTTTGGGTTCGATGAGGGAGAATTTTTCCCTCTGTTGAAATTTATCCGATCTCTTTTGTTTTTTGAAACTGTTCCAGTTAATAATAAATATTTAAATAATTTTTTTACTTTCTCGTACCCTATATATGAAATATATAGAGAGAGAAAGTATTGCGATCATGTCAAAAATTCGATGTCGAGATTTTGATGGATATACATGTTTTGAGGTCCCCTGAGTCCAAAAAAGTGGGTCCCGCAAATTGGTCTGTGTGTGTGTGTGTGTGTGTGTGTGTGTGTGTGTGTCTGTGTGTGTGGACAGATTTTTAGCATGAAGGAGTTGAGCTACCGGATTGAAATTTTATATTTAACTTAGGTACCTTTGAAGAATCTCAAAATAAGCTTTTGAACAAAATCGGCCAAAAAGTACTAGTACTTTACTGATGTACTTTTTCAGTTTTTTTCGATTTTCTCAAAATTCCCTCCAAGGATTTTTTTTTTTAAATTCATAAATGAACTATTTTTTAGATGCTCTTTAAAATGTATATTCTCATTTTGCCGTTGAAATCTTCTGAAGACCACTTTACTCTTGTTCTTCATAGGAAAGATAGAAATGGTTGCCATGGCAACGGAATTTAAATCTTTTTCTTTTTATTAGATTAAAAATCAATTATTATTTAAATTCCCATTTTTTTTAAATTTATTTGTGTCTTTAATTGTTTCAAAGAAAACATATATGTCTCTCTCTCACTTGCAAACATTATCGTCTCTCTCTACTCTTTTTAAATTCCCTTTCCACCTTATCTTCGCATAGGAACAATGTTAATTTCCTATAGGGATTTGTATGTTAATTTCGATTCAAAAGGGGGTCCCCTTTAGAACTTTTTAGGCATTTAAAATTTTTTTTTCCAATTCTTATGAAATTTTGTATTTATTTACGATTCTATATTGTGTATAAAATGTCCAAATATGAGATTAAAATTTTGAAAAATAACCATAGTTTATTTGAAGCAGTCAACATTTAAAATGCAAGTTTGAAACTAAGGTGCTATCGGAAACTAAATATATCTCGACACAAAAAATCTGGTGTGACCAGCACAGTGCGCAACTTTCTCTTACCGAAGGGTAAGAGAAAGTTGTGTGCTGTGCGCCAGTCACACCAGATTTTTAAATTTATTTGTGTCTTTAATTGTTTCAAAGAAAACATATATGTCTCTCTCTCACTTGCAAACATTATCGTCTCTCTCTACTCTTTTTTAAATTCCCTTTCCACCTTATCTTCGCATAGGAACAATGTTAATTTCCTATAGGGATTTGTATGTTAATTTCGATTCAAAAGGGGGTCCCCTTTAGAACTTTTTAGGCATTTAAAATTTTTTTTTCCAATTCTTATGAAATTTTGTATTTATTTACGATTCTATATTGTGTATAAAATGTCCAAATATGAGATTAAAATTTTGAAAAATAACCATAGTTTATTTGAAGCAGTCAACATTTAAAATGCAAGTTTGAAACTAAGGTGCTATCGGAAACTAAATATATCTCGACACAAAAAATCTGGTGTGACCAGCACGGTGCACAACTTTCTCTTACCGAAGGGTAAGAGAAAGTTGTGCTGTGCGCCAGTCACACCAGATTTTTAAAGGACTTCAGTACCTACAGGTACTCTTTGGAAATGGATTCTTAGAGAGAATTTCAATTTCAATTCTAAATTGAGAATCGGATAGGATTTAGGGGTAGGTCTATATTTTTTTTGGTTTGCTATTAAAATTCGAAATTTTAACATTCCGTCTTCAGGGCCTAACAAACAAAAGATTTTAATCTCAAAAGGGTGGTTATAAAATAAATGAAAAAACTGGCTGCCGTTCCCTGGAAGGTTTTTTTTACCCATATGCCAATTTGGTTACAAATTTATTGATAAAACCAACCTACTCTTAACTTGTTTTTCTAAAGATGTAATTTTTATGTAAGCGAGACGAATAGCTGAATCAATATATAGTAGAAAATAAAAGGCCGAGCAGCTATATTTATTTCTTCATTTAAGAACCCACAGCGACGTTTTGGTCGACTATGCGACCATCTTCATGGCTAGAGTTCAGTCAACAGAAAACCCTCTTAAGTTCTTTGACAGACATTTCATAAAATTCATTACGATCTATCAGATATAATGCATTCAGCGCCAAAGTCAATATGATTGATATTGAACTTAAGAGGGTTTTCTGTTGACTAGCCATGAAGATGGTCGCATAGTCGACTGAAACGTCGCTGTGGGCTCTTAAATAAAGAAATAAATATAGCTGCTCGGCCTTTTATTTTCTACTATGTAATTTTTTATTTATAAAAAAAATTCATTTTTAGCTAGTCTTAAAATTTTAATATGCTGAAATTCATTAACTCAATAATAATATTTAAATGAGAAAATAATTGGATTCCCCAAATGGGGAGGCTCAAAAAAATCCCTGAAAATCCAGAATTTTTCCATTGGAGAGGATTGGATTCTATCTCAATCGCCTCGTTAAAAATCAAAGCCAATTAATTAAAATAATTAATTCTCTCAAATTAAAAATAATAAAAATTGTTATATAATTAAATTTTCTTTTTTTACTTTCTCTTACCTCTATATATGTTAATATATATAGAGAGAGAAAGTATTGCGATCATGTCAAAAATTCGATGTCGAGATTTTGATGGATATACATGTTTTGAGGTCCCCTGAGTCCAAAAAAGTGGGTCCCGCAAATTGGTCTGTGTGTGTGTGTGTGTGTGTATGTATGTGTGTGTGTCTGTGTGTGTGGACAGATTTTTAGCATGAAGGAGTTGAGCTAGCGGATTGAAATTTTATATTTAACTTAGGTACCTTTGAAGAATCTCAAATAAGCTTTTGAACAAAATCGACCAAAAAGTACTAGTACTTTACTGATGTACTTTTTCAGTTTTTTTCGATTTTCTCAAATTCCCTCCAAGGATTTTTTTTAAAATTCGTAAATCAATTATTTTTTAGATGCTCTTTAAAATGTATATTCTCATTTTGCCGTTGAAATCTTCTGAAGACCACTTTACTCTTGTTCTTCATAGGAAAGATAGAAATGGTTGCCATGGTAACGGAATTTAAATCTTTTTCTTTTTATTAGATTAAAAATCAATTATTATTTAAATTCCCATTTTTACTTTCTCTTACCTCTATATATATGTTAATATATAGAGAGAGAAAGTATTGGATTCATGTCAAAAAATTCGATGTCGAGATTTTGATGGATCTTTACGTTTTGAGGTCCCCTGTATCCAAAAAAGTGGTTTTCGCGACATGGTCTGTCTGTCTGTGTGTCTGTGTGTCTGTGTGTCCGTGTGTCTGTGTGTCTGTGTGTCCCGTGTGTCGGTGTGTCTGTGTGTGTGTGTGTGTTCAATTTTAAGCATGAAGGAATTGAGCTAGGAGGTTGAAATTTTATATTTAAGTTAAACACCTCCCGGGAGCGTGAAAATAAGCTTTTAATCAAAATCGGCCAAAGAGTACTAGTACTTTACTGATGTACTTTTTCAGTTTTTTTCGATTTTCTCAAAATTTGCTCCAACGATTTTGATTAAAATTCAAAAATCAATTATTTTTTAGATGCTCTTTCAAATGTATATTCTCGTTTTGCCCTCAAAATTGTTTGAAGACCACTTTACTCTTGTACTTCATAGAGAAGATAGGAGAAATGGTTGCCATGGTTACAAAATATAAATATTTTCCCATGTTTATAATTTTGACATCTGAATTCAAATATTCCCTACTGCCGGGAACTAAATACATGTCGACACAAAAAATCTGGTGTGACAAGCACAGTACACAACTTTCGATTACCGAAGGTAAGAGAAAGTTGTGTGCTGTGCGCCAGTCACACCAGATTTTTTTTTTTATTTTATTTGTGTCTTTAATTGTTTCAAAGAAAACATATATGTCTCTCTCTCACTTGCAAACATTATCGTCTCTCTCTACTCTTTTTAAATTCCTTTCCACCTTATCTTCGCATAGAAACAATGTTAATTTCCTATAGGGATTTGTATGTTAATTTCGATTCAAAAGGGGGTCCCCTTTAGAACTTTTTAGGCATTTAAAATTTTTTTTTCCAATTCTTATGAAATTTTGTATTTATTTACGAATCTATATTGTGTATAAAATGTCCAAATATGAGATTAAAATTTTGAAAAATAACCATAGTTTATTTGAAGCAGTCAACATTTAAAATGCAAGTTTGAAACTAAGGTGCTATGGGAAACTAAATATATCTCGACACAAAAAATCTGGTGTGACCAGCACGGTGCACAACTTTCTTTACCGAAGGGTAAGAGAAAGTTGTGTGCTGTGCGCCAATCACACCAGATTTTTTTTTTTACATTTTAAAATAGATTAAATATAAAATACTTAATATGTTAACAATCCGAAGTGACATGTATTTGTACAGATTTATTTATCCATTTAATGATGTCCATTCATTTAGAAAAAAAGACATTAAGTAAATAGATGATAATTATATTTTAAATATTATCTTAAATAGTAAAGTGATTAGAGATAAAAAAAATATTAATAATAATGGATTAGATGACTGCTCTTTAGGATAACCCTTTGCATTGTATTTTTGTCTCTTTTATATATCAAATGAAACAATTTTTTTTTCCGGGTTAGACAAACCCGTCGAACCAGCCAGCCAGCCTCTCGGTTCATTGAGCCCACGTTGCATTTGACTGCCATTTTCTTATTCGTTTTTTTTTTTTTACTCTTAAAATTTCCCCTTTTTTTGATATTTCGGTCATTTACCTTACGGGTCATTTGACACAAGTGAGCAGCGAAAAACTAGATTATCTATTTATTAATCGTAAACATTTTTAAGACCTGATTCCATTTAAATTATTGAGGAAGGAGTAAAAATTTGTCCAGAAGCAAGTGGGACAAAAGATTGATTCTGAAAACTCTTTAATTAACATTCATTTTTATTTCCCCAATGGCGCCAGTTGATTTATTATTTCGTCTTCTGATTAAAGGAAGTATTAAGATTTGTCCCTAAGAAGAACAAAAGAGGAAATAATAAAAAGCAAATCAGATGACATTGATGATGGTGGAAAAAATAGATACCGCCTGTAAAACGATCAATAAAAAGATAGATATCTCAATCATTGTGGTTTAAATAAGATCAAAAGAATTGAGGTGAAGACCGGAAGCGTTAAAAACCACCCCCCGAAATAAATATACCGCCGTCTGCCTCACTCTTGACGTTAATTAAGTCAGAGAGAAGAAGAAGAAAATGACATAATTACTGAGTCAATTGGGCCCAGGAATTCACATTCACCATTTCAAATGTGAATTTATAGAAATACAATTCTCTTAAAATACTCTTAAAAAAAAAAAAACTTATCCTATTATTATCATAAGAAATTCCTCTTTTAGGGACAACTTCAAAAAGATCTATTACCTAATTTAAAAGTTAAAAGAGAAGAAAGAAAAGTTAAATTTGGAAATAACGTTTCGGTCAACACATTGCTACTTATTTTTCTGAATAAATATTAGTGATTCAGAATGAAGATTAGAAATACTGTACTTACGTATTTGGGATGAAAATATATATAGTATGTTCAGGTTATGAAAAGAAGAATGCAATACGAGGAGCTGACTATCTACAAAAATTTATAAAAGAAATTGGAGAAATAATTTTAAATTAAAGAAGAAACCCAAAAAGTAGCTACATGGCGGTACAGAGAACTCGGAAAAAAGAAGAACGAAGAATAAACTGGGAGGCGCAGACTAGTCTAAGGGGAGGCGCGAATATTAATTTTCCAAATAATTGCTAATTTTATAAATGAAAAAATAGAATATTTTTATATAAATTTGTATTTTTTAGTATTATTTTTTTAAAATGGGAGGGGGGAGGAAATTAAATATTTTTAAGGGAGGCGTTGTAGTTGGAAACCACTGTAAAGTATACATATATATAATGGGGAGACTCCGTCAGTCTGTCCGTCTTTTTTTCTTTTTGTCCTTTGAACTTCTTCTTCCTATTGAAATTTTAAAATGATCCACTCTTATAAGGGAGAATTTAGGCAAACTATTCGGATTTTCACAATCTCCAAAAGTGGATTCACAAAAATCCAAAATTTTACCTATTGGAAAGCAATGGTTTTATCTTAGGCTAGTCGTCCACTGGACGCGACAACGCGCTACCGCTACAAGCGCTACAACATGCTACAGATCCCAATGTGTGTGAATTAATTGAAGCTCGTCCACTACAAGCGCGTGACAACAAGCGACAACGCGCCACAGATCCCAAAAAATGGGATCTGTAGTGCGTTGTCGCGTCTAACCCTTTGTTTTTCTAACCTAAAATACTCTCACCGGCAAAAAAACCGCAACACTTTGTTTTTTCTTAATAAAATTAATGCAATTGAATAAAACAAATTAAAAAATGTCGATATTTATTTTGTGGGACAAAATAAGATTAAATAGACGTCGAAGAGCCGTAGTTACTTCATCAATCACTGTTTGTTCGGTGAGAGTAGAATTAAATGAATTTTCATAAAATTTCTTTAATTTTTATCAAGTGTTTTATGGATCAACTGTTTTGCAAATATCAGTTCCGATTTTTCATCATCGTCAGGACCTTTAAAAATAAACATAGAGTATGTTTAATTTATTTTATATTCAACACTTTTTCTTTTATAGTCAACATTACAATTTTTTGTGATATATATGGTATATTAATTTAATATGGTAGAGATTAAATTGATAAAAGATATACATTTTTTTTTCACATTGAGTGATTTGATGAAGTACCTGCGGCTCTTCGAGGTCTATTTAAAATAACCTTCATACCAGAATCTAAAGAATTTTAAAATAAGATTATTTGAAAATTTAGCGAAAATAAATATTAATATAAATTTCGAGATTTTTATCTTGGTTTTATATTTCAATTTAATTATTTATTAAAATTATATAGATTTATTTTAAATATTGGTTAGAAATGTATATGAAATTTTATGTCAAATGTAGCGCGAAGTAGCGTGCAGTGGACGACCCTTGTCGCGTCTCTTGTTGTCGCGCTTGTAGCGGAAGGGGTTGCTGTTTTCGCGTCCAGTGGACGACCAGCCTTACTTTCTGAGAAATTAAAGCCAATTTCAATTATACTAATTAAATCACTCAAATTAAAATTAATTAGAAATTTTATTGTAATAATATTATACATAATAATAATATCATTTCAAAAACACATAAGGATACATTTTTTAAGATAAGTAAGAGGGTGTGTGTTATTATTCCTTCATCCCAGATAATTATGCACACTTGTCCAAAGAATTCCTTCGAAAAAATGCTCATATACAAAGAATTACAATGTATTTTTTAATTAATTAATCTCATTGTCTATCTCTCAGAAAGATAAACTAAGAGAAGAAATCTTTTAACAACATATGGATGGATAAAAAAAAAATGACGTCAGAGCAAAGAACTATTAAAAAAAAAAAGAATTTTTTGATAAAATTTTTAATCAACTAAAAAACTTGATCCAATCTTCAAATTATCTGGTGTGTATGGTCCTGCAATCACTGACAATATTGTCTAACAAATGACTTGGGGCTATTTGTAAATACAAATACAATATTTTGTTACGTACTTTTGCCATCTTTTATAATTAAATTCTCAACCTTCTAATTCTGCTTAAAATTGATACGATATTTTAAATTTTATAAAACAAGAAAGCATTATTATTGATTCGCTATTAATAGTACAATTGGACTAGTGCTTCCAGCACACAACTTTCTTCTACCTTTGATAGGAGAAAGTTGTATTCTGTGATTGTCAAACCAGAATTTTTGTGTCGAGATATATTTAGTTTCCTCAAGATATTAAAATTCGAGATGTAAAATGTATAAACATGGGAACCATTTCTCCTCTTTCTTTCCTATGAAGTACAGTGTAGGACAATATTTAAATCCCACCCATGCGTTTTCTACTTGTGATTATTTCATTGTTTTTAAAAAATATTGTGATATTTTTAAATGGAAACTTTCATCCAGTTCAAACTTAGAAAATTTTCAATAAAGATTTTCATTTTCTTTTATAAAAACAAATAAATAATCACAAGTAAAAACTCATGGGTTGGACTTAATGACATTCCCTCACTATACAGGAGTAAAGTGTAATTTTGAGAGCAAAATAAGAATATACATTTTAAAGAGCGTCTAAAAAATAATTGATTTTTGAATTTTAATCAAAATCGTTAAAGCAATTTTAAGAAA